>OOFC01021462.1:6654-18956 GCA_900323345.1 Pseudochromis fuscus
TATATAGAAATTTAAAAAAAAAAAAAAAGTACAATTAAAACTGACGTACATTATACTCACCATTAACTTTACTTTTAATGTACCTTTCTCTTGCCTCCATGCACGCATATTTTTTACATTTAGATAAAAAAAAAAAATTAAGACTTTTAGGCGCTTCTTTAAACCATAAAAAGTTTTTCCACTAAAGACAGAAAGCACCTATAAATAAAAAAACAAAATGAACATAAAGAATGATATTCATTAGAACAATATTGATGGAAAATGGAAAGCCTCAACTTCTTT
This sequence comes from Pseudochromis fuscus, assembly GCA_900323345.1. Lineage (NCBI taxonomy): Eukaryota > Metazoa > Chordata > Actinopteri > Pseudochromidae > Pseudochromis > Pseudochromis fuscus. Next base: position 6,937 of record OOFC01021462.1, read on the forward strand.
TTTTAGAACAAAACACATGAATTTGCATCCTACCTTAAAACAAAAGGAACACTTGCACGCCCATATAGTGCCGAAATGAAAATGGAAGTCTTGTCCAACTCCTCAATCTTCAATAATCACATTGAAATAACACATTTTGATAAAATAAATATCGCACAATCTGCTAGAAATAAATAATGATTACTGAAACACCTCACTATGTATAAATGCTAAAGTGAGACAGATTTCATCTACGCGACCACTTCATTTCATGGCATGAGGATGGTCATGTGTGTAAAGCACTAGTGCGGCTTCGAGTGTCTCTCGCGGCTGTTACCTTGAGGTAGATAACACATTTACATTAACGCCTACGATAATGGTTGCTGCTGGCATCATGTGTCAGATTTACAGTATGAAAGGGTTATTAAGGAAGCTTTCTTTGGGGAAAAATGTTAGAAAGTGGAAAAAAAAAAGTTTAAAAAGGATGCCCCATCCCCATTTTTTCTTGTATATCCCATCCCAGGAAAGGCTGTTTGAAAGCACTTTAAAAGCCCCACAGCAGTGTTAGCGTCTACCATCTTTTCTTATGTCACAGCCAAAAACTTCATCTCTTAAATCCTTTCTGCTCGTCTCTCTACCTCTCCTTCGTCCTCTCCTTTCATCTACAGTACTTAAGTGTGCGAGTGACATGCCAGTTTAGCAATGAGGGCGTAGACATTAACCCATGAAGGCCTGGTGATCAAGGCTCAGAGTGATGACCAAAAACTCTTTAAATATAATAATTCACCCCTCTCAACTCTAAAAAAAATAAATAAAAAAAAAAAAAATTAAAAAAAAAATTAAAAGTAACCATAATAAAAAAGGTATGAAATGATTCAAGTACAATAATATACCATATTATAAAAAAAAAAACATAAAAACAAAACTGACTAGATTTTGCACTGTGAGGGAGGATATATATATTTCTTTTAATTAAGATGCTTGAAGATGCTGCTGTACGTTTTGTGGGCAATTTGTGGGGAGCATTTGACAGCACAGGGGGTGAGGGACGCCTGGATGGATTTTAGAGGCAAGTCATCGGTGCTGTCAAAGCCAGGCAGGGCCAGAGAGTCCAGCTGCATATTAAGCACAATCTCTGTGTTACTGTCGAGAAAGCTCTCGTCCAGCTCTCTCACCACCGAGAGCTCCGTCATGGGACCGGCCACAGGCTCTGCGACGCCCTCTTCTTTCCGGCTGAACAAGCGGTCCAGGTAGCTGGTGTAAGTGCTCTCCTTCTGGAAGTGGTCCTCTTTGCGAATGTCCCAGCACGCTTCGTCTATCAAACAGCCGTTCTCCCCGACTCCGTCCCCGGAGCCGAAGGTTTCCCACGGGTGAGCGGGCCAGACGCAGTCCCCGGCGACGACCCCCAGCCCTCCTCCACCTAACTGGGCGAGGTTTACCAGGCACTTCTCCTCCTTCTCCTGACTTATGGACTTGGACATGGAGCTGGAGCGAGGAGCTTCCAGCTGGGAGACGGACGAGTTGAGCTCATTCAGGAGGCCCACCTCGCTGAGCAGGGTCACCTCCTGGCAGGGCTCTGGCTGCAGGCTCAGTTTGATGGTGCTGGCGATGAAGGAGTCAAAGTCGAAACCTGGGTTCTGCTGGCTCTGAGGCTTCTCTGTCTGGTGTTTCTCCTGCACTTTGTCCTTCTCCACCGGACTCTGAGTCTTCTCTGCCTCCTGCAGCGCGATCTGAGCTTTCACCAGCCCGTTCTTCTCACACTTGCTCTTGGCCTTGCGGTCGGCCTTCTCCTTGCTCTGCTGCTCCTTCCAGTTGGAGAGGTCGATGATGAGCTTGGGTTCATAGTAGTGGTTGACTTCACTGTCCCTCCAGATGAGGTTGTCCAGGTAGGAGGGAGAGACGGCCTTGTAGTTACAGGTGTGGCTACACTGCAAGTCACAGTATTTGTTCTCATGGTGGTCGTCCTGCCAAGATCGCTCTGCTGGGAACAACGTTGAGTAGTCGAAGGATGGCTCATCCAGGAACTTCTCCCGATCTCCATCAGCATACTTACGAGGATCCACCTGGAAACAGATCAGAGACACAGTTCAGCCTCCGATATCACAACAAAAAGTAATATGAAGTCAAAACTTAACCTGTGTGCCCTCATGTACACTTTATTTTTACAATCAACCAGTTAGAAAGAGGGACAAGGAGACATCTGTTAAAACACACCTGGACTTCCTCCTCGTCTGTTACATCAGAGAGCGCCCTTGGGTCAACCTGAACTTCCTCTGGATCATGGGTGCTGTGCAAGTGCCAGTCAGCCTCTGAGAGCTGGCTCTCATGATACCTAATGGACAAAGAAGGAGAAAAACTTTAGTACACACACCCAAAAAACAAATGACTTTCAAATACAAGATGTAACTGTGCAAACAAGTACATAAACTTGCTGTTTTTCCTGTCAGGGTATTTGTATATCCATATTTTTACTGCTTAGTTTGCAGAGAGCAGAGCAAACTGTTCTTCACTGAAACTAATCACACAGGAAGAGTGTGTGAACGAGGATACTGTAAAATGTTGGGTCACAGAGAGCAGGTGTTGTGGAACACAGTAAGTGAGCGTGCGCACCTGTCCCAGGTGTGGCTGTGGCTCTGGTCCATTAGCAGAATATCGTCTACTTCGTCCTCAATGTGGAAGGGGTGCAGAGAGACAGGCTCATCCAGGGGGAATGAGTAGTCAGCCATATAGGGGTGGGCCAGGGCCTCCTCTGCAGTCAGACGATCCATGGGGTTAAAGGTCAGGATCTTCTCCAGAAAATCCAGGGCTGTAGAGAAAGGAGGCAATGAGATGATCAAGCAGGAAACAGGAGGTGTGATGTCTGCACTTCTGAACAGAAAACGTGGCACTCACCCTGTGGACTGACGTCAGGCAGCAGCTTGGCCAGTGGTGTGTGTGGCTTGGACATGTCGTTGCGAATGAAAACTGGTATGACGCTGTGGAGCTCCTGCCGGTCTTCTTCTCGCAACACGGGGATGGACTCCAGGATCAGCTGCATCTGCTCCAGTTCATGGGCTCCTGAAACACCAGGCAGACAAACATTGGGTACTTTCTTAGAGTTACACAACATTCCCCATCTGCATGACTCCGGGAATTTGAACGAGCCTAAGTGGGGCAGATCATGGGAGCAGGGATGTTGTTTGCCTTGTGCTCAGCTCGAGGCAGTTCTAACAAACAGCAGCAGTCAGTCTCTCCCGGCTCCAGCTGGATTTGCAAAGGAGAGCAGTGTAGATAGCAAACGACTGTGGGTCTATATCCTGTCTGGTCTGAACAGACAGATAAACGTTTGCTTCAACAGACTGATGCTCCACATTTACCTCACTGCTTTAAAGACTGCGTGCCAGTGTGTTTGTATACTAGGTGCTGCAGTGAGTCACACTTAAGAAACTGAGTCAACTTTTACCTGCAAAGAGGGTTTTCCCTGTGAGCATCTCAGCAAAGATGCACCCAGCAGCCCACATGTCGATGGCTTTGGTGTAGTTGTTAGGAGAGAGCAGCAGGCGTGGAGATCTGTACCACTTTGTGACGAGACCTTCAGACAGATGGCCCTGTGATAGCGGGAGACAAGACAAATTGGAAAATAATCAACTCAGACTCATGAAGTCAAGCCCGTTTTTCTTCTGAAAACCACCTCTCGTGCATGAATGACCATTTATAAACATGTATGTACGTCTGCTGTGGTCCTCAGTCAGAGATGTGATTACCATCTCTTCATGTACCTGCATGTGTGTCACACAACACTGCTGTCAACAAGAGATCTGAACCATGCCTGCTGGTCAAAGCCAAACTACACGTTCCGCCTCCTCGGCAGACCTCCTCCATGCCGGTCACGTAGGCTACACAGCATGGACACAAAGACCCCAGAGAGAAGAGACGGATGAAAAAAGGGAGAGATCAGACACGTGCGGGCCCTGTCAGCAGTCTGAGAGCAGGATAATCCCCCCACCGCCACACCACTGACACCGACCTGGACTCTACTCTCAAACAGCGCCTGACTAGTAACAGGGACAGGACATTAAACACAAAGGAAACTGACCTCTGTGTGTGTGTGTGTGCACACACACACTGGGGGAGGGGAAGTGGTAAAACAACACCCTTGCTTCCCTCCTCTCTCCCACACATGCAATGGGAGTTTGTGGTGAGACCAAAATGGTGGTGCTCACCAACGAGCGAGGCTCCGCTTTCTGCCCTAATTTAGCCGCAAACACTTGATGCCACTCTATCCTCAAGTGTACCACTGCTCCCCGCAAGCCCTTGTTTTGATGGACCTATAAATGACACGCAATGCAACTCCTTCCCCCCCCTGCAGGTGACCAGCTAATCTGTTTGTCTGAAGAGAAGCTTGTAAATAAAAAGGTCAATGGGGAATTAGAAGACAGCATCGCACAAAGGTAGATCCCGCCCACACCTGCGGGCCTGCCCATTCTGAGAAAGTACCGGTGGAGAAATGTTTGCAGCCGGCTTAGCAGAGCGTTGTGACAGAGATGTAAAATAGGTTAGCTTAAAACAGAGTATCAGGTCATTGCGTAAGGACAATTCTGTGTAGGATGGACTCTGAACTAAAAGTAGAAGATTAAAGTTTCTCTACCAGCCAAGGGCAAAAAGTGCATTAGGTGAACATTCCAGCTCCACTCTTTCACTGAGGTCTAAGTGGGCCACTCGCTGTATAGGCAGACTCACAGGCATTAAAGCATCAAGCATGCGAAAACCTCTGGCAACAGTTTGTGCATAACCTAACCCTCTGATCTAGATCAGACTGACATTTAATGACTCATAACAGGCTCTGAGTGTCAGGCTGCGATTAGTCAGTGCAACCTGAAGCAGGTCCGACCAGATGTCAGTGAAGGTGGTTGTGGTAGAATCAGAGAAAGGTCTCCCTCAGCCCTGCCTCCATTTTCAGAATAAAGCTGAAACACTGAAACTGTAGATTTTCCTGCCAACACTGAATGTATTTTAGTCTCAACCCACCCACGTGAATCATTTCACCATCCAACCACCGTAAATAGAAGGATAAGCAGAGCTTCACTGCAGTTCTACAACACGACACATCAGACATATGGGTCTAATTGATATAATGTTAATCTGGTCTATGTATGATCGCAGTAGTTCAGCATACTTGTGGTTGTTGCAGACCAGGATTAAACTAATATTCATTGCAGCAGAACGCAGGATCCTTTTCAGATGCAGGGAAATAATGGAAACCACTCCTTTCAAATTCATCAAGCCCCAAGTCCAATCCACAGCAGTTTTCTTTCTGTGAAGCCTGGTGCCAGACAGGCCTGTTGCTGGCTCAACAACTGGGTCAAATCTGTGCGTGTGTGTCTTTCTGCCGCTGCGGTTTGGAGCATTGTGTGTGTGTGAGATGCTTGTGTGGCAGAAAAGACCTCTGTGAACTGTTTCTTCTCATAAAACATTCCTGAAAACTTAATCATTATCTCTGCAGCATCTCAAATTACTTTGAGTTTTATAGTGAGCCAGAGGCGGTCCTCACATCCTGCATTCAGGAGTTTTCAAAGTTTCTGTCGGTCAAACTACTTCAATTTACAAAAAGACTGTTTCCTACAGCAGTAAATTATCTGTATGTCCCTGACAAGTAAGAAGACAAGATTTGACTCTAGTAAACAGTTTGAAAACTAGACTGGATTTCACCTATTAAAAAACATGTGTTGTCACAGTGAGAAAATGTGAAACCTAAGACACACGTTAAATTTGAAACGACTTTTAAAATAATCCTAAAAGTAGTTTACAGCCTCGGTTATTCACATCACATATTCTTCTTATGAAGGGCGGACCACAGCTGGAAATGAACACAGGCTTTAGATCGGCTTCAAATGAGGCCGTGAGCTAAGCCTCCACAACAACATGAAGAGCTGAGGATGAAGAGGAGGAGGAGGAGGAGCGATACAGGGTTGGAGAAGTTGAATGAGTGCACGTGAATTCTTGTCATTCTTGAGCCTGGTCCACCACGAGGGCCAACCTCAAAGATCACAAAGGCAGAAACAACTTGCCTTTTCAAAGGAGCGATAGCACAGAAACACAGGTACTGAATGCTTAAAACAAAGCCATGCAGGGTAACTACAATATAAAAGCCTAAAGGGAACTGTGAGGTGCAGTGTCTTTTATTAACCCAAGCTTTACAAAAAGAAAAAAAGGAATGTAGGTGGAAAATGCCTTTTGCCCACGCCACTGATGCACGAATACACACACACACACAACACTGTGGAAACTACACCAGAGGTTTGCTGCACAAGAGCACTTCTTTATTTAGACACAACGTTATTCAAATAACATGCACTCAGCCACCCAGCTGCTCCGTCTCACCCAGCCTGCTAGAAGTAGAGGTTGGTTGTGAAAGCATATTTGCCCCCAGTGATTCTGCCATAATGTCCAGGCCGACACTGAAACCCACTGGGGTTTTTTTTTTACCCCTCCACACTCCACTGGGCACCATAGTCTCATGCAGGGGGTGACGGGTTCATATTTAAACAAGCCTCATTTGCTCTGGAGACACCAGACACACGCATCACATGACAATTGGTGCCATGGAGAAGTGGTTGGTAGAGATACCTCCCCCGCTACACCGTTGTTATCACAGTAGAGACAGACACAACAGAGAAACACGGTTCAGAAATGAGAGGTTCAGTCTGACTACATGAGGGTTTGTATCTCTCAGCAGTCAAACACAAGGAGAGCTGACCCCAGGCAAAGCAGCTTTTCAATACCCCATTGCCCGCATGTTTTCCATCAGGAAAAACTGCTTATACAGAGGGAAAACGCCCACAGTGCAAACGGGAGGGCGGCTGACTGCGTGAGAAACTCTCACCTCTTCCCAGCAACTACGAGCCCTCACCTTCCTCTTCCTATTGCGCAGTGACATACTGTCTCCACCAAACATGCGAGTCATATGAAAAACACAGAAGCCACAGATGAAAATGTGGCTAGACTAGTAGTAGCAGTAGTGGTGATGATGTGCTTGAAAACGAGCAGTTACGGTAAGCAAGCATGTGCAAGTCTGTCTCAGAGTGGTGTATGATGTGGCAGGATCCTGGCTGTGTAAAGGGATATGAATGAGGCTGTACCAGCCAGAGGGATCACACGTCACGTGAGTCCACTTCAGACCCGCCGATGACTAATCTGAGACACGTGTAAGCATCTGACTGCCTCTGTACTCTGAGGAGATCCTGCAGCTACAGAGTGAGAGGGATAGACTTCCCAGCCTCGATTCCCCCCTCACATCACACCACCATATGGCCATTGCCTGGAATTTCCTCATCTCTTTATAAGGTGACAGCAACACAGGCCCTTCCACCTGCCTACAATTAGACAGGGTAATCCATACTCTTACTTTATCGACCATTTCACTGCTCACACAAAACAAAATACAGGTTTTATAAAAGAGCCTTAACACTCAAGTTTACAAACACAAAGAAAACAGCCTTTTCTGAGACCTACATTTCTTGGTATGCGTGAAATCTGAGCAATGACCTAGTACAACTGGAACTGAGGGAAGGTATACACTCTCAGATATAAATAAACTTTCATAAACTGTAATGTAGCAGAACTTATCTGCTGCAGCCTCAAGCCATCGTCATCTTCTTTAGAAGCTGTTGGAAGCTCAAGATGAAATGTGTGCATGCTATATCCCAACATTTGTTTTTTGCCCGAATCTCATTGGTATAAATCCACATTCTCATAAAACCCACTTGACTTTGAATTAAATTACTGTTCCCTTTGTATTGTACAGACTCGGTGAATACAAGAGAGGAAAAGTAGTTCCCAGAGTTGTGTTTTTTTTTCCCAGCCTCACATCTCCTGAGAAGGGAAACAGAGGCGTTACCTCAAGGAACCACATCCTGCCTTGTTTACTTCCTGCTGCGAAAGACTGCGTCACCCAGGGGAGCACCATGTTACTGGGCAATAAACATCTTGTGTGAGAACAACAGTAAACTCATCTTTTGGCACAGAGTGTACCAACACTGTTAGGTTTGCTCTTCTTAAAACCACTTGCTCATGAAACTCCATAAAAACAACAACCAAACAAAAAACACACACACACACATTCTAAAGTCTCCACAAACTCAACACTAACTCAAGCAGGTATTCAGAGACTGGTCCTACCTTGTGAGAGTAGTGGGGGTCCATGATGCGGGCCAGCCCAAAGTCGCCGATTTTTAGTACCAGATCCTCCGTGTTGACGAAGAGATTGGCAGGTTTGAGGTCGCGGTGCAGCACGTTTGCAGAGTGAATGTACTTAAGGCCCCTGAGGAGCTGGTACATGAAGAGCCTGGCGTGACCCTCTGACAGAAGGCCTCTCTCCAGCAGCTGACAAAGGTCGGTCTCCATGTACTCTTGCACAATGTACACCGAGTTGACTTCCGTCAGCGACACGACGTCCTCTGTTAGCCTGCGACCATTGGGGCCTAATGTCTCAAACACCTGGTGACACAACAGAACGGTCAGTATTTTAAAACTTAGCAAAGTATTTTCTTTCACATTCAGACAGTAGCTTTGCAACACACCTTGACAATGTTGTCGTGGTCGAGGCGTCTGATAATCTTGATTTCCCGCAGGGCATGCTTCACACTCTGGGGGTCGGTCAAGATAATTTTCTTCACGGCCACACGCTTGTCACAGTCGGTGTCAACTGCGGAGAACACCAGGCCATTTCCTCCATAACCCAGAGGCTTCAAGTCCATGTAGCGGGAACCCAGGTCAAAGCCGTGGATGTTCATCAGAGACTCAAACTTTTCTGCCATGACGACTGTATCTCTGGCTTCCACACCAAGCTTCTGCTATTGTTCTCTGGCCTGTCGCAAGCCCGACTTTAACACCAACAGAGGTAATTATCTGAAAATGTACCTTCTGCTTTTGTGGCTTGGCTAACTAACCCCTTTACAGGCGACTACCAAGTCCCCCTGTCTAGCTGTCTCTGTCAAATGCGGGGCACTAATGTGTATTCAGACTCTCTTTCCATCTTGAAAAAGGAGGAAAAATCTGAAAGTTGAATTCCTTCTCCAATCACAGAACAGCTCAGAGGAAACTAGTGTTTATAACGAGAGTATGATGGAATGGACTAGAGGCCAATTAAAAAGCACTGAAACTATGTTAAACTATAAAAGCACGTAGTTGCATCCTCACAGTGCAGATACATTCAGTGTATGACTGGTCCTGAGCAGCTTCATATGAAATGTGCCTAAATGCACGGTTCGTTTGTTTCTGTTTACTTCTTTTTAAAATATGTATCTGTTTGTGTAATTTTCCTGATCTATAAAAATTGAAATGAGTCTGGCCTTGAAGTCTTCAAAGTAATTTTTCACCCTCAATGATCAGGTGGCTCAAGCTCGCCACAGTCACAATCAAAACTATCCTCCATTTTATTTGGATATATCCTGAAAGACAAGAGAAAAACAACAACAACAAAAAGGTGAGAAACAATCTAAACAGTGCCAGCATCTAAAAGGAGTTCAGGATTTACCAGTAGGTTCTTTACACGTTAGTATACAAATATATAATCATACCTCACCCTTGTTATGACTGAGACATTCTGGGGATTTCAACCAAGCAACAACCCGCCTAATTAACCGGCTTTAGTTTAAACCCGGTGACATTAAGGGAAACTCACCCTTCCCCCCGCCCGGTTTACACGCTTGCTAGTCCAGTTTCTGAGTATCGATAAAATTAGAAGAGCCTTAACTATAATTAACACCAACACGGATGTAAACACAGTGGACAATAACCGTATTTTAAGCACTCAAAACAGCTTTTACTCAGACCCACACCGCCTGTTTTTTGGCCTTCACCGGGTCCGGCGGAAGAAAAAAAAGGGAATAGAAGCCTGACGGTGACTACCGACACACCACCGTCGACTTATTTATTTAAAACACACGATCACCAGGTAGTATACACAGAAAACATGATGGAGAACAACCACCTCAATACACCGTTTGTTTGGTAAATGCTAAACATAGCGTCAAAGAGAAATCCGCCTATAGCGCGAACAAAGGAGCCGTTGTTGGCGGAGGCTTCTGACTACGTGGTACAGCTTCTTCCCGACCAGCACAAAGCGGCTCACTAACCGCTCAAAAATCACAGAGAAATCACACATAGAGGACACAGTAGTGACAGAGATCGACACACGATAAATTACTTACAGTCCTTATCCGTTGCATTAGGTCGGTTATGTGTTTTTTTTTCATCAAACCCGGGCGAGGTTTGAGTGCGCTCCGCTCGCTGAGCTCTGCGGATCTGTGGCAATCGCCATTTAGGCTGGGCAGCGCTATGAACGGCTACGGTGACGTCACGAGGCTGCGTTTATAGGTTGTCGGAAATATCCCAACTATGGCGGGAGCCCTTCACTGATCACATATCGATGTGGTTATTTACAGAGATGATAAGGGATTTTGTGGAGTGTTACAAATAGGCTCCTCGGTTTAATGATTAATTCAAACAATTACTAACCCATTGTTACTGAACATTGTGTGAGTAAGATGTTGTCCTATTAACTACAATTATAAATCATATTTTTATTACACTCTGTGGTTCATCAGGATCCTTATTCAGATAATGGATAAAATGTGTTACTTTTTGCAGTAAACTAGGATAAAACAAAATTTCATGTGTTGTCATCAATTTAACAAGGTTGTTACTTACACTGAAACATAGTGGAGACCTATCTATCTATCTATTTATCTATCTATCTATCTATCTATCTATCTATCTATCTATCTATCTATCGGATAATGTTCGCTGGTTTCTTCTCTATTTACATTACATTTTATGTGTTCTTATTGTGCAAATAAATCCTCCATAAAGTGTTGTAATTTGTTTGTCATTTTATTGGTTTAAGCTTTTTTCAGAACATTAAAAAAACTACAACTATGCTTTATAATAATATTTTTTTAAGCCATGGAGACAAAACTGGTCATTTCATAAGTGGTGGGGACGTCTACAGTGTCTCCAGTATAAATGACACCTATTACACCTATCACTTTCATATGATAGCAACTAATATCTAATATGTTGTCTCAGCAGATCGTGGATCTCGGATGTTCGAGCTGCACTTGAAAGCAGCAAGAGCCATTCAAAATATTTGTTAGAAGTTGGAGCTCACGCGACAGCGGTAGATTCAAAAATCCAGTTTAACGTTTATGAGTTCATGGATATCGTGTCAACAACACTGTAAAAACAGCAGTAATACGTGCACGGAACGTGATCTCGTCAATAATTTTATGTGCAGCCCCGTGGCACATTTTAAAACAAAGTTCAATCACTTCAGCTGCAACTCATAAAAGTTACTCTGACCTAGTTGGCATTTAAAGAACGATCATAGTAGGGACAAACATGTAAAGACAGATAAACATGATATTTGCTGTTGTATTTTGCAACACAGAGCTGTGAGTGCAAGACGAGTGCACAAGGTTGGTTGTGCTGTAAATGCTGCAGAGCATTGATCATTGCAGTTGCTTAGATTATCTTAATTTTAGAACATAGTATTGGGTTTTTATCTGTTTATTTTTTTACATTCCTCAGTATATAGGAACTCAGTTTCTTTTAGGCTATAGTCGGGTCTTTCATACATGCATATTTTTTTTTTTATAACTCACAGTAATTATTCTTTGTTTATTCTTTGCCAGTGTTGTTTTCGAGATTGCTCCACTGGGCTATATTTGTTTTCGCCTTGATGGGAATTAACGCTGTTTTCAGATTACGGCATGCAATATTACATTAATCGTGTCAGTGAGAAAAATCCCTCCGTCAGGTCACTCACTGCGGCTTGCGGATTTAGAAAGTCCATCTGGCACGGAGATGCGCAGCGTGTTTCTCTCTGAGCGGTCAGCCCCTCACATCACATCTCCGTTAAACATCCCGAGCAACTCAAGAAATCGAGAAAGGCACTAGTACTGTTTATTTTGTCCCCGCTCAGTTTAAATCCTTCATTCAGACTGCGGCTGGTGCCCTGCAGCGCCTGGTCCTCTCTCTCTGACTGTGGATGCTGTGAATGG
>OOFC01021462.1:25210-38733 GCA_900323345.1 Pseudochromis fuscus
GTTATTCTCTCCTGTGTGTGTGTGTGTGTGTGTGTGTGTGTGTGTGTGTGTGTGTGTGTGTGTGTCACAGGAGCTGAACAACAGAACTTTGCATTAATCAAAGGCTGATCACAGCTGAACCTGAAACACAGGCTGCTCAGCGTGCTGCCCTCCAGTCCTCTTTCAGCTTCCCATCAGCTAAACTCAGGAGGACTATAGAGTGGATGGTGTATTGAGGACTAGCAATAATGGGCTTGTGCCGAACACAGCCAGTCAACGGTGTTAAGGTTACCAGCATGGCATCAGGCCTGTCTTGTAAATGTGGCCAGAGTAAGTGAATAGCACTGCAGCTGCTCTCGCTGCCCTGCTTCCTTAGCCTCCCTGCTTTGCCTCTGTGTGCCTGTCACTGCAGATCGATGCAGCACTAGAGCAGGGAAAAGGCACACAATGTTCAGTTCTATCAGCAAACTGGCAGGTCTAATGGGAAGCCTGTCTGGCCAATCTTGGCCTGACCTAGCCAAGCTGTCACCGGCATCAGCCCACCCCTGCATACAAATGATTGGATAACAGGGTTTCACAGTGCTCCGCCTGGATTGGCTATCTACATCACTGGGATGACATCACTAACCAAATGCTGCGAAAATACTCAAGGATTCTTAACTGAGACAAATGCTCTGAAGATACGCCAGAGCTTGAAAGTCAATATGGCTTCTCCTCCACTGACCGTACACACAACTCTGAAAATGGGATTTTCCAGTCACACGACACACTGGTCAGTGACAAACGATTGACCATTCCGTGTGACGTATCAATCATTAACTTGTACTACTATGGCATGCTGTTAAAGAGAAACGGAAAAACACCTAGCTCTTGATGCAGGCCGACTGCACTGCACCGCTCCTCTATCAGAGGACACTGAACTCAGGTTTGTTTTGCAATAACATGTAATCCTGTACCATGGAACGCTACAGCTCTTGGACCCACCGAGGTGTGTGTTCGGCTGGGTGATCATGAGACTCATGTGCGTGTGTATTTATGTGCGTATGTGTTTTCCCAGCTGCACTACATGCTCCACAGTACACCCCAGTGTGGGCTGCTTAGGTTGATACAAAGTTTTTTAGTGGGCAGGTCATCATAGTTCAGCTCATCTCTACTCCTCTGCAGTGCTGAGAAATATATTGCATAATAAAATAAAAATGCAAATGAAATAGGATTAGGGTTCTTCCTTTGCATCGGGTGAACACTTCTTTGCAGGCTGCATAACTCTTATCAGGAAGGATTAGATTGGGCGATTGAGCAGTGCAGAGTTCACCCAAAAATCCCTTTAAGAGCGCATCAGAATTTTGGATAGAGAGGGAATATATCATATTCCAGTGGTTACATAACGGTGGATGACAGAGGAGGTTGCTACGTCGCCCTCCCCTTAATATCCTCCCCTTAATAGACCCATTTCTCATCCTGTCGAAATGAACCCACCTCCTGTGATGTCAGAGCGTAATCACAAGACAGATCAATACACAGGGTTCACTATGAGTGCGTGTGTGTCTGTGCATTGGATGTGTTCTATTTAAACTGCTAATGACTGGGTGACCGAGTGCTGTCAGGCAAATGAAGTGTCGAGGCGACAAGTCAGGACTGATTTTATCATCCTTGTAAAATCTGTTCAGTGTCATTAAAGATTCCAACATCTCCATAAGATGTCTACATATTTAAATGAAGAACTTGTCTTTTCATCAGGTTTATTTAAAGGCTGTTTTGTTCACCAGCAATAGAGCTCAGGCGGTTTCAAAAAAGAAAGGACAATCTTGCCTCCTTAAGGGCATGTTTTACCATTTCCCATTCAATGCAGCTTAGCTTAGCATAAAGACTTGAACCCATAGACTGCATATAGAATGGATGAAGATCACATGATGTCACTTGTTGGTTGGTGGATGTGTTTTTTGTAGCCTGGAGTTTGACATTTGAATGTCACCATGTTGATGTTCTGGAGCCAGAAGTGACCATATTTGGATATAATGGGAGGAGTGAGGAGGTGGGTCTGAACCTTGAACCAGAGGATGCTGCCCAGTGGTCTCATTGGAGACCAGACCTGTCGATCAAACTAACCATGCCCCTAAATCTTCCAATGTTCTCCCCAATATCTACTTAATTATATTTTGTTTTTTGTCAGATAAACCAGCAGATCACTAAGAATAACTAACTTTAGCTAATGACATCGAAATGATTTGTGGAAAAAAAGTATTTCATGATTGAATCTCTGGAATCAGGAGGTTTCTTAAAAGGACTAATGCAAAAAAACCTTTCACTGCTCGGTGCTTGCATGTTTTAAATCTATTCAACAGGTTCAATTAATCCAGTGTGAGAAATAAAAGAGCAGCCATTCTCTGTCTTTTAAATGATTAAAGTAAATTATCTAAATCAGTCAGAGAGAACTCCTACAGCTCGAGGTAAGTAAATCCAAAAAGTTAGATGTCACATTTGAGTGAAAACTTGAAAACCTCGTGTTTTTTATTTGTTTGTTTGTTGAATAATTTAAAAAAAGATGGTTTTTGAACTGAAGTAATTTGAAGCCAGATTTTTTTGGAGCCAGCAGTGGATTAGTGGTCGTTGGTGGTATTGCACTCTGCATTGGCCTCCTTTTATGTTACAAACATACAAAAGCGAGCCTGGGTATTCCTGAAGATCCAACTCACCGTGGTAAAGCTCACTAATCAACATGTCCAATCTTGCTTCTATGTTTACAAAAAATCTAAAATTACGTTGATGAAAAATGCAATCCATGCAACCTTATTTTACTACAATACATATATGTTTCAAAACAGACTGTTGTTCTTATACAGACTTGGTTTGTAAAAACAGGGTTGATCGCACATTGATTCCTGTGATGAAAGTAAATAGACACAATTAGGTAATCACAATCCAGTGTATTAACATTTGTGCATCAGGACAGATAAGGGAGAAATCAATGGCTGTTTTTGTTTAATTGCATAACCCCTCTTAATCATGCATGAGCAGCTAAACTCTGTAGGCTGTGTTCTTTTCAAACTGCAGGGGAGAGGAAAGCAACACCGGTGTTTGATGTGGTGTGGTAGCCGAGTCGAGAGCAGAAATAGACAAACAGAGGAGCAATTCAAGCTGTGAATGATTATCACTTTCTGCCCTTTATAGGTAACATGCAAATTGCCCCAGGTGATACTTTGAGATTCAGTGTTTCCTCATCAGGCTGCTGACAAACTATCTCTTTCTGAGTCCTCTCTCTCTTAGCTCTATACTCTTTTTCCCTTTTTGTTTCTCTGTTGTCATGTCAGGATTATACACGCGTCTCATCAAATTTCGAAGCTGCTAAAGGCAGTATTAAAACTATTATGGTGTGCTGTATTATAATGGTATCAAATTTAAAAGGGAAACAAGCAGAAACACACTCTCTTCTGTGTTTTGTGAGAGCCCGAGGCTTTGTTAGCATTCCCCTCTGCTTCTCTGTACTGTTCTCACAGACTGTTCATCAACAAATATTACCTTGCTATAATTCCTACAACAGAGGAGGAGAGAGCGGGTGTCTGTGGCCTGCAGACAAACTTAATGAATAACTCCTATGCAGAGAAGAAATGGGACTGTGTCCAGGTAAGAAGGAAGATGCAAATCAGTGGTTCACAAAAAGCAAATAAACTAAAGGAAAAGGTGGAAACGCTGTAACAGAACTAATCTAATTTTGTGTTTAGTGATCTATTAATTTTGTGTTGCATTTAATAAGAAGTGTGCAGAATATTTTTGTAGATGCAGCAACAAAACAAGGTAGGAAAATCCTGTGTTAAGAGTATGACTAGAACCAGATTTTTATATCAGATTTTAATCATTAAAGATGCTAGGAATAATATTTTTAAATTACCGATAATCATATTTACTAGTTAAACAGCCAGTCCATCAATAGGTGGTTGATAACTTTCAGCATAACCCCAATACATGACATAGAAGAGGTACTCATTGGGCACCTGTGGCTCAGGTGGTAGGGTGGGTTGTTCAGTAACTATAAGATTGGGGCTTCAATCCCCAGCCCCTGGGCGGCTTGGGCCTTTCTGTGTGGAGTCTACATGTCCTCCCTGTGCATGCGTAAGTTTTCTCCGGGTACTCCGGCTTCCTCCCACAGTGCTTGTTAGGTGAATTGTTAGGTGAACTGATCAAACTAAAATTGACTGTAGGTGTGAGTGGGAGCGTGAATGGTTGTTTGTCTATATGTTAGCCCTGCGATAGGCTGAAAACCTGTCCAAGGTGTACACCGCCTCCTGCCCGATGACAGCTGGGATAGGCTCCAGCAGACCCATGCAACCCAAGTGTGGAGAAGCAGGTATAGAAAATGACTGACTGACTGAATCCCCGGCTCCTCCTGTCCACAGCAAGTCATAGTGTCCTTGGGCAAGACACCGAAACCTAACTGTGCAGTAACTGACTCTGTGGAAGTGGCACACTATTACAACATCAGTAGCAATAAAAGGATTTCTCAACTTGTGACAAATAAATATCTATTATCATCATCATTTGAGTACAGTGTGCTAACAATCTGTATTCAACTACCATAAATCCTCAAACAGTGTCCGAGGCCTCTACCTCAGCTTCATACCCAGCCACTGTTTAAGGCAGGCTTCTATCAGAGGCAGGCCTTTATTTCAAATTTCTTTGGATTGTGAAGTAGATTTGGTCATATTTCAGTACAAAGTTTCCTTTTGATGCTTGAAGAGGGTTAAAACATTAAAGTTACTGCATTAGGCTGTTATTACAAAGACTTCTTTTAACAACTTCAAAATAAAACAGCATTCTTAGCGTTTCAGTAGACAGAAACTTTTCATTTGTTAAACAGGCTTTTATTGTGAAATACATGTTTACTATATTGCGGCTGCCAATACAGATCATAAAATATGTTCAACACTTTGTAACATAAGGGGATTTTGGGCTTAAACAGAGCAAACAGTAGGAAACTATAGAGACTGAGATGAGCACAGTGGGTCTCAGTGGTTTGGTTCTTCTTCTTCTTTGGTGTTGCTGATACATACAAATATTTTCCTCCTTCAAAAATAACCATTGTGTTGGTTTACCTGCTGCTGTGACACTGCACAGGTATATACAGTGTGAGTGTGCTGCTCTCACTGATAAGGAGACAGCAAGTGAGCAGCAGTGGTTTAATAACAGCGTCTGGGCCCTCGCCACCCTCTCTGCCCATCAGGCTGAAGTGTGCAGCCAAGCAGAACTCTGAGATCTTCCACATGTTACTCACATATAGAGAAACGTGTTGCACGCACTACAGCCTGAACAGCATGTACTGTCTGCACATGCCTACACTCTGACCTTTAGATACACAACTCAGTTCATACAATGCCATAAAGAGTAAAAACACATCCAAATACACAACACAATGCAGCCAGACTCACAGTGATGTCCACAAGCTGCACTGGAGGCTTCAGTGGTCAGTTAGACTGTATTATGTAAGGACTTTAAGAACAAACAGCACAGCATTTCACTTCCTGGTACAAAATGTCCAAGTATTTACGCATCCGTGCTGCTCTGATGTCCTTTAATGTGCAGTATAATGAAAAAATGACTGAGTTTTATACTGCACATTCAGACATACAAACAGATATAAATATTTAAAACCAGCAGTTGTTCAAACTTTAATATTCATGGCGTACATGTATCCTTTATTATCATGCAGTTTGATGGCTTTTTGGAAGGCGATGCACTGCCTCTGCTGAACATGTTTCCTCATTTCCTTAAAGGTCAGCCTTCATCCAAAGGTCAATTCTAGTCAGGACGACACACAAATCACCTCTCTGTGGGTTTTACAGCCCAGTTTTCATTAAAAATTCAGATTTATACATTTAAGACATTTCCAGTATTGAAGAGTTCATGAAGCTAATCATTAAACATTGTACTAATTTTTCTTATTTATCTTGTTGTGACACATCTTCTCAGATATCCAAGTTACATGGCACAGATAAAGTGATAAAACTACCTGCATATCTATTTCTATATCAGGAATGTCTTGGGTTACTCTACAGTATATTGTACTGCAGTAAAAGGGATTTGCTGAAATTAGTCGACTTGATCCACCATAAGTAGGTCTTTGTCAGTTTAGTTTTTATCTGCCTCGGCTCATCAGGTCAACCGTTGTTGTTTTATTGGTGCAGCATTATATTTTATGTGTCAAGTAAGCTTATCAAATCAAGCAAAACAACAAAAGGGGCAACTAATGTAGTACCTTTGAGCAAAACAGGTACTCAGGAGTTTATATATTTTAAAGTGTAAGAGAATGCAAACACAAGGAAAAATGAAATAAAATAAAATAAAATAAAATATTTGAGGAGGAAGATACCTCATCATTGTTTCATTATTTATTAGTGGTTATAAATTTCAAAACAGAGATGCAAGATGGGATGTTGTATGGCTTATTTTGCTGCAAACCCAACCCACTCCTTTAACAGACCAACAATAAATCAACACGAAACATATGGTAACAGCGACAGTGGCAGTGAAATGCAAAGCTATGAGACTACTTTCATTCTCTCCGTCCTCTGTGTGCATATGTTCCCACATGTGCTGACACAGGTGACACCTTTGTCTTTCCTCTCCCACGGATTTGTGGCCCTCCAGCTCCTATAGCTTTGTCTACTTCTGCAGATACAACTTCTCCCTCCTGGCAGACTCAGTTCTTGGAAACCTTTAACCTGCATACCATAAGGAAGTTGGAGAGGCGGGTACTTCTGAGGAGCAGAGTGAAGCATAATTACCAACTGGCTGTCAGACAGATTGGCACAAAAGAAATCCAGACAGTGAGGGGCCGAAAACAGAAAAGAAAGAAGGGCTTTCACGAGGGAGGAGGGGGTGTTAGCCAAGGAGACATGTCATGGCCGACAAGAATGTGGTCTATCTGATTAATCTGGTAACCAGGCAAGGAAAGGAGGTGTTGGGATATGAGTTTGTTGTGTAACACAGCGATGTCAGTGAGCAACAGCTGATGGAACGCAGTCACAACAAATACAAAGAGAAGAAAAGAAAGAAAATCAAAGAAAGAAAAGAAAGTCTTTAGCTCCTGCATGTGAATGGGATGAATGATGGGAGTATCTATTTCTTCACATCTTTTCTGAGAACCGAAATAGCACCACTTGCCTATTTTTAACAACTTTCCATTTGCAACACGCTGCCAGTGCAGATAAGACGGGGGGTGGATTGCACGGGTGGTGGCTTGCAGCACGTTAAAGTCGTCTGCATCATCATGAATGGAATGTAGGAGTAATTTGAGGACAACGTAGACTTGATGCTTCCTACACAGTTCAACAGTATCGCTAATAAATACACCCTGGTCCAGTTGTGTCATCTGTTCACATTGCCAAAGCTCCTAGCAGCCATAATTAATAATTAAAGCTGCAAGCAGCGTTGGATGGGCCCTCGCCCCCTGGCCGTCCTCGTCCCCTGCAAATCGACCCTTATAACAGTTGTAGCGTTAGAGTTTTGTGTGCTGCCTGTCAGGTTTAATAATGTGTGTGTATTGCACACATGGGCAGCAGAGCAGAGGAGACGGGGGAGATATCCGAGGAGGAGGTTGCTGCTGTCTGCAGCTTTCTCTCTCATTGGCTGCAGCGGTCAACTTTTCTGAGCCTAGGTGGCGCTACAGAGCCATTTTTGCACTAATTGGTTTTGTTTTTCCATTTTATCAAATTTTTCATCAGCATACAATAATAAATAAAGCCTCAAAGTGGCATAATAAGAAGAAGAAAGAAAAAAAAGAAACGCCACAATTACAATAGGGTCCTTGCCCCTTGGTTGGGCTCGGGCCCTAATAAAACACACACACATACACACACACATCCACACAAGTGAATCATTTTCTCTAGTGCTCCTCACAGAGATGATTGCACAGCAAATGAGGTGAGGGGTTTTAGTTCAGTGGGTTTAGCTCAGTAAGTGAGGAAGTCTCTGGCTCTCAGGAGGAATCTGAGTCCTTAACAGAATGTGCTGCTCTTCCCCTTCAGGCTTGCCGTGGGGATTCCTCACTAAGACAGAGACCAGACCTCCCAGCATGCTGCAGAGCCTGCTGGCATTTGTTAATTCACTGAGTTGCTCAGACATTCCCCTTTAGCATGCGCTGGTGATATATATTCTGGGAATAGTGTTGCACTGAAAAGCACTTCAGAGTATAAAGAACTACACGCTGGGATGAATACTTCCTTCTAAAATGATTATTTATGGCAATTATTTCTCACTAAAAGTTGCTTTAAATTCAACTCATCACAGACAACTTACACCCTGTCTGCCTGTCTGTCTATCTATCTAATTCTCAGATATTTTATTTGGTGCACAACATTGTGACATTAACTTTTTGACAGTGACCCATTGGGATTAAGTTGATAATCCACTTAAATAAAGCTGTCATTTAGAGTGCAGAAGTTCCCTTCCTGAATGTTCTTGGGTCCTTTATAAAGTTTGGGTTTGAGGATATGTTTCTTCAAATATTAGAAAGCATGTCTCCAAATGTCGCTGTCATATTTCAGTGCCTACTGTTTCTGATTTTAATTTTCGAACCCTCAGTGGAGATGTATGGTTACAAACTACCATTCACTGTGGATCTAAAGGAGCATTTGTAGATGTAATCTGATACTCCAAAGACTTTTCTCACAATGTGTTCACATCATTTTGGACTTCTACTTACTTTTACTTATACACATCACATAGATTTTGTTCCCGCTGAAATGTGCAGCATGAGTGTGTGTGTGTGTCTGTATCTTTTTTGTGCTGAGCCATTATTGCTAATATGGTGTTGAAAGAGAAAATCCCCCCACAAAGGTATGTAACCTCACAGATCAATCCTCTTAACTGATTAAAGTTTTACCAGAGGTTTCACTCCCTGCAGCCATCTACAGGTCAGCTGCCTGCTGTTATGGAACAAACTGGGATCAACAGTGATTAGGATGATTGTACCTGTAGGTATCTTTACAGAAACACTGTTCAGCAATCTATCATTAACATCTGAAAATGTACAAACATCACATCTGTTTGTGTGAACTGTGAGTGCAACGGTAGAATAGATTCTTTGTATTCAGTCACATCAGAAAGAATCACTGTTAAAAACACCAGTCTGATGTCAATGGGTGATTCGTAGTTTGAGGTCCATTCACAGGGGTTTTGAATAATTAAAATTTCTTTCTCCAAGTTCACCAATTAAAGCCGTGATCCGGTTTGGACACTTCAATCATCCACATATTTCTCCCTGTGTCTGCACTTATCTGCTATGTCACAGTAAGGGGGGGACTGAAAGTGGGTCAGACCGAACAGGCGAGGGGCCCTGAAAAGAGGCTACCAGCAGGCTAGATCATTGTCCCCTCACTCCAGGTATGAAGTGTGTGTGTGTGTGTGTGTGTGTTGGCCTCTTTCTAATGCACAGTGTGTTCTCATTCAACTGATGCTCTATTTGTGGAAATATCCATGGTGATAATGATTTGCAGTCATGGAAAAAAGGGCGGATGGACAAGTGGATATGTCTATTTGGCACACATGGGTGAGATCTGCGCTCCCCCCTGCAAGTTTATTTACCTATTCAAACAACTGAGGGGGCGAGTGAGTTAACCTTGATAAGGGTTACGAGGGTAAAGGTGGGTGAAATGTTCCAGAAAATAATGGCGAATGAATACCCAATGCTGGAAAAGGCGAAGTTAAAAAAACAAGAGGCTAGGGAGTTATGACAACACCAAGTGGCTGACACAGAGTCCCAGTCAGGCCCCGAGGGTCATCCAGATTTGCAATGAGACATGTCGCTGTACATTCTCAACAAGACTCAAGCTGCTGTTTTCTGCTTTTCGTGCTTTTCCACAGTATAGGCTGTTGCATAACCGGCAGCCTAAGGCGGTGACGATGCTGTTTATGAAACATTTACAGTAAAGGGAACAGTACGCAGCACAAACATGATGTACCAATCCAAAGAGAAAAATCTGTGGGGGTTTTTATATATAAAAAAAAAAATGACTGACTGTATCACTGCAGTAGATGTGGAGAGAGAGGGAAGTGGGGTAAGTGGGAAAACAGGTAATTTGCTGAGCTCAATTGCACTGCACTCTTACAAGAGACTACAGTTGGGAATGAGCAGAATGTACTGTCACACACACACAGACACACACACACTTAAAATCATAACCAGGCTTTATAATTCCCCTCTCTGCTGGGGGCCTGTTTTTGAGCAGGGAAAAGGTGTTAACTTCAGCAAAAACCAGCTCCTCTCTCGTGGCAGCAGCACTCTTAGTAGTCCACTGCAGGGAGGTTTCACAACCGCAGTCACAAGAAAATATATAAAAAACAAACACAACAGAGAGAGAACATCAATCATCTACCAGTCACAACAGACATCTAAATAAAAGTGTCCCAAAGGGAGTATAAAGATTGCCCGTGATGCTGCATGCTGATGAAGAAACAAGCAGCCGCTGTTTAATACCCCGTGTTTGCAAATTCGTTCCATGGGATTGAGGGCATTATGGCATCAAATTGAAGCTAGCAAATACCGCCTTGATTTGTTTGCATTACCCAGAGTGTGACAGAATAACTATTTCAGATCTCCCTCATATTTGTTTCAGTGTTGCTCTGACATCGAGGGCTCTAAAAATATGACAGTTATGAAAAGTGGTGGGAGACTGGTTCAGCCGCAGAAAAAAAAGAAACAAAAAAAAGTTTTGAAAAACTTTCTTTCTCCCAAACTAGGAAGTAAAGTGAAGCTGTTTCCAGGCAACCCAAAATCTCCTAAACTATAAACCGATCACGCTACTCAAGTGTACAAATGCGGGGATGATAACATTCATCATCTACTATCCAGCTTCACTTGCTCTGGCTTATCTAACCAGCGTGGTGAGACAGGAGGTAGACAACAGATGAGTCAAGAGGGGAAAAAAGAGAAAGACAAGAGCTTGGCTTGGTGCTGACAGGGTGGTTAGATAACTAAGGGTCAGAAGCACAGTGTACTGTACGCTGAGTCGCAGCGGGCTCTGAAATATCGCAGGCTGGGGCGACTGTTCGAGCTCTCGGCCCACACCTGACCTCAGCACCTTTCTCCCATCCTCCTCTTTCTTCCACAAGATGCTTCTCCTCTCTATCAATGCCAGTACTTCACCTCCTTCTCCCTCCTCCCTCTGTCCCAGCTATGTATTCTGTAGTTAGTGTATATTCTGCACTTTCCTGTGAATCTTAAATAACACACAAAACTCATACTGTGGAACCAAGTTTAAAAAATATATATACAAAAACAAACAATCAAAAAGCAGTAAATGATACTGTCAGACCATTCACCCTCACTTGGATGAACACTTGAGGTCTAAAGAGGTCAAAAAACAAATTACTAACTGCAAATCTTAACTGCAAAGTGGAAGCATACACTCTACAGTCATAACTCTTTAACAGCATGTATTGTGAACATGAAGCGGGTCAATTTGACTCCCTGTTATGCCAAACCTGATGTCCCATGATATCCCTCATGTCAAGCTGTTTACACAAGATGCAGGCATGAGATGGATCAAGAACTGGGTCACATCACGGTCTGCTCCATGGGTAATCACACGTCCCCGGCAAAGCATTTCTCACAGAGTAACCTGTGATTGTAGGAACGTTCAGATTCTTTAACTTAATAAAAAGTACCAATATAACAATGTCAACATGCTTCACTGCAACTAAACTTCTTGAATTAAACTCCCACATAAGTAAATGTGCAGCAAGTGTTACCAGCAAAATGGAAATGAAATCTTCAAAAGTTAAAGGAGAGCTAAGGAGAACAGGATTAACTTTTAGGTGAGATCAGAGGATGTTGTAATGGGTGAATGCTTTAACCAGTTGTGTTGTTATTTCACCACAAGAGGGCAACAGTGTTCAGGCTATAGCATCTGGATTATGCCACTTTTAGGATTTCTTTCTCTTTTTTTGGATGAAGTCCTTCCTCTCATCCCCTATCACTCAAAAAATAATTGAGATGTGTTCAGTAGTTTTTCTGTAATGTTGCTCACAGATGGACTAACAAACACAGCAAGATGGTCTAAAACATAACGTCCTTGTTCTCAATCTCAAAATAGCTCACTTCTCTTGTCGCATACATGTAATGGCATCTAGATGAAGTATGAAGTTAGATAAAATGTGAATACTTAAGTAGAATAAATAACAAATATCCTACACTTTTACCTCAGTGCCATCTTTGAGTAAATAGTGTCTTTCTGCCACTGTGAGACACCCAGTGTTATCTGCCTGAATCTGTACCTGTTGTACATGTAGACAGCTGAACACAGGTCAACTCTTTTAAAAGGACACTTTGTTACCAAGACAGTAATTACCATCTTTTACTTACATGTGAGCTGACAGCCTGCAGTAGATACAGCAGGTAGATAGATACTAGATGACGATGCAGTAATTGATGGTGCATGTGGGGTTTGCGTTTAATGAGGCAGAATTGTGGCCCTGGCTCTGGAGACTCTGTAACACAAAGGGTCACCTTGCTTTTTTTTTTTTTTTTTTTTTTTTTTTTGTGGTGTTATTTTTTTAGGAAAGCTCAAGTATAATCTGTGTGCAGAGCAGCTCACAGTTGAAGGTAACCCGATGTTTACAGATTAAGCCCTGTTCCTTGGGCAGAACAGTGTGACCCAAATCGTTGAGGTCATAAGGAAAAAAAAAACAAATGATACTGGATTGTTTCAGTTGTGTGTATGTGTGTGTGTGTGTGTGTGAACAATGTACACCTGCTTGTGCGTAAAGGAAAATGTTCCTGCTAAGACCCTCACGGCAGTCTCTGGGCCAGTGTCATGAGTGAGGATCCTGTTGTGAGAGTAGAGTATTGTGTTTCTATTTTATTTATTAGCCTCTTATATAAGCACCAGCAGGGGGATGGGACATACTGAGACAGGGCTAAAGGGCACCGAGCTATGAAATACAATCAGGGTAGACAGAGTTAGACTGTTATTGAGGTGGTTTCTAAAATTTATAGAACTAAGTGAACAAAAGAGACATAACAGGCAGGAAAAAGGGGCTTTGCAGTAAATAGACACAACCACAACAACAATTCAGCCTAAACTTTGTAGTCTCTGGAAAATAATTTGACCATGTCTGTTAAATTAAATGGGTACTATACATTCACACTTCAAGAACTAATAATAACATATAGGAGGTTTTGTGAAAAAAAAAAAAAAAGTAACATAATGGTTGTAGTGTTTGTATCTTTTTATATTAATTTCTTGGATGTGTGTGTTGATCTTACAATCAAATAAAGCTGAACAAGAGCCTTTTAATCTTTGCACTGTATTAGGTTTTCACTTCTTCTCATTAAGAAGCCCTGGGATGATGGAAACTTCAGTTTAAAACATGTTATTGTGTCTTGAAAAAGCATACATTTAAAAATATTTTTAACTTGCCCCAAATTATACCATAGACATTATTTTAACTCATCCACAAATATAGACAAAATTAAAAAAAAATAATACTAAATGTAAAGATAATGAAGGGAATAAAATCCTTTAATAAATCTTAATAAATCACGTATAGAG
>OOFC01021465.1:4202-17307 GCA_900323345.1 Pseudochromis fuscus
AGTGTTTTAGGAAATGTTCTTCATCAATGTTCATCATCAGTGACGTACTCATTCTCATAACTTCACCAGAAAATGGAGAAAATAGATTTTTGAACCAGGTTGAAATAATTTTTGTCTTTTGAAATAAAGTTTTTGCCTCGAGTTCAATGTTCGACACTGTAAAAAATAAAAACAAACGTAAATACTACTACACAATTATTCTAATTATATCACATAATTATAACTAATATTAAAATTACATAAAATAACCAACTTATAAAAACAGTAATTTTCCATAATAAGCTTAAATGTTACTTGAAATCTTCATAATTTTTGGTCATTTTTAATATTTAATGAAGAAAATTGACAAATTTTTATAAGAGATAAAAACAGATTAATCACCAGTTCTGTAGTGAAATCTTTATAATTATGTCGATTAACAAACAAATGTTGATCGACATTGTAATCGAGTGTAAATGTCTCTTCATGGGATTTTACTGTTTCCTCAGACGGCGTGCCGATGTGGTCGTCCCGGTCTGGTGGCGTGTCATCGTCGTGGCAACCCCGCTCTGCAGACATCGAGATGGCGTCCTACGTTCTGCTGACTCATCACCATCTGGGTCGGACCTCGGACTGCCTCCCCCTCCTGAAGTGGCTCAGCAAGCAGAGGAACCAGTGGGGAGGATACGGCAGCACTCAGGTCAGCTGTTCACAGATCAGCTGATGCTAACAGGCTGAACGCTGAGTCAGCATCATCATGGAGGTCAGACTGTGTGACCTCAGCAGTAAACTGTGGCCACATGTGACATCAGAGGGAGGCTGTGGCCGTCTGCGTATGTGGTGACTAACGCGCCGTTAACTCCTGAGCTCTCACACACACACACACACACCGCCGTGCACACACACAGTTAAACATCCAAACACTGTCAACAGCTGGATGAAGCTCAGCCACCAGCTGATCACAGTAACTCTGACGTCCCAATAAGATACGAGCTTTTAAAACACTTCAGAAACAATGCATGAGCTACTTCTCCTGCTTTCATTTTGTATTTTGTATTCCCTGAAAAGATGTGAAACACTGATTAAATTAGATTATTTAGATTATTTGTAGACTTTACACCTCAGAACAAAAATATACTGGAGAATGAAATGGAAATGATGAAAACCTAACTTGTTATTTTGCAACAAGAATGTGCAAAATAATCCTGAAAAAACAACATCTTCAAAAACTAAATCTGCCCCAAATATAATAAACAGCAGCACATGTCCAGCGTCTTTGCAGGCAGCCATCTTGGATTTTGGTAGGTGCACCTGCAGGTCAGACGATGAATCCCCCGAGATACACAGACCACTGACGGGTTCAACCTCCGCTGCAACACGTGCACGAACACATGCAGCATGGCGGACGTGCAGCTCCGCCCACACGCAGTCGCAAACAGTGACTCAGCGATGAAGATCAAAGCGGCGCTCCATCAGCTCTGCGGCGGTTTGACCCTGAATCTTGTTTCCTCCTCAGGACACGATCGTGGCTCTGCAGGCCCTGTCCACGTTAGCGGCGCTGGTGGGATCTCATGACCACGACGTCACCATCACCGTGACACCCTCCTCCGCCGCCACCGTCTTCGCCTCCTTCCACATCCACCAGGAGAACTACCTGCTCCATCAGAGGCAGCAGGTAACCAGGACACATTAATCACAAACAGCGGCTGAAAGGTCATCCAGCGGGGTTTGTTTGTGTGAGTGAGTCAGAAATCTGCTGCTGATTAACGGCTGTGAACGAGCAGAGAGGCCAGTTCACACGGCGCCGATGCTCCAGGATGTAGGAACACATGCAGATTAAATCAACCTGAAATTAAAACGACATTTTTAACCCTGGTAGATCTCATCTCTGCTCCGATTGTTCACTTAATGAAACATGTTAGAAAATAACAACTGTTCCCTTTGTTTTTATCTTTATATCAAAGTTCAGTCACAGTTACTTCCTGATTTATGAACAGTTGTTGGATCCAGATCTTCCAGCTGCTGCAGTTTCACCTGTTTGTGACACTTTTAGTGAACAATGTCAAATGATTATTCATATTTTTTAATGAGCTGCTTCACTTGTCTGCTACATTTTCAGCTGGTGATTTCACATCTTCCTGGTGTTTGATGTTTGATGTTTTTCAGATTGAAGCAGAAGACGTGCTGAACCTGCAGGTGGCAGCAGCGGGTCGAGGCCTCGCCCTGTTTCAGGTACCAGGACAGAACTAGTACGAGTCCACACTGCTGAGTATCACAGACTGAGGATCAGAGATGGAGCAGTTTGGTGTCTGAACGTGCTCCTGTTGGTTGTTAGGAGCAGGAAGTGACCATATTTGGATATTATTTACATGTAAACCTCGTCCTCCCTCAGCTGAATGTGTTTTACAACGTCTGGAGCCAGTCGCCGATGATGATGATGATGAGGAGGAGGAGGAGGCGGGACGCCGGCTACCACGAGGCGTTTTACCTCCACGCCGAGCTGTTTGACTATGAAATGAACGCTGCTTACCTGCACGTCTGCTACAGGTGAGGACTGGTTTCTAGTCACTGGGAGATTTCAGTGTATTTTTCATTGATATGAATCATAATAATGTAAAGAATTAAAAGTAAAACTCTGATGTAACTATTTGAGTTGATGTCATTGTAATTAAATAATTTATTTTAATATTTATTTTTATTAGTTTAAGAGAAATGTACAGAATAGTTTATATTATTATTATTATATTATTCATTCATTGACCTGTTATTATGGAGCAGGAGTAACAGTGAACACAGGAAACATGTTGAACTGAGTCAATCTGGGACTGACTACAGGCTGGTTTATTTATTATACACTCAGATGATTTTATCCTGCATTGGGTAAAAACAACATGTTATTTTTTATTATTTAGGAGCAATTGACATAATAAACAATAAAATGAATATACAGATATTATTTGCTTTATTCTAAGGTGAATACATTCATGTTATTTAGAATAAAGGAGCAATTTAATGAGGAGTTAATAAATATATTATAAAATAAAAATGTAGAAATAATTAAAATTTACTTTAATTAATTTATTTAAAATATTATATTTATAATATATTCAAAACATTTATTCTAAATATTGAATTATTAAAAAAAAAACATCTATTTGTATACATTGTAATATGTATAATATTTTTATAAATAATAATTTTATTTTCTGTAATTTTCTAATAAAATGAATTTAAAAACCTGCTGTTACGCTCAGTGTTGGACCTGGTTCTCAGTCAGATGTTCCAGGATGTTCTGGAGGATGTTGGATGATGCAGGTGAGGTGAGGTTTTCCTGACCCTGTGCTTCTCTGCAGCCTGTTGGACGACCTGGGTCTGGAGGCGACGGGGATGTCCATCCTGGAGGTGGATCTGCTGAGCGGCTTCAGCCTGTACCCGGACGGCGTCCTCACCGGCCACATCATAAAGAAAGTGGAGACGAAGGGGAATAAAGTGGTGCTGTACCAGAGCTCAGTGAGTCTGAGTGTGGCGGCTGGTTGTCGGTCTGAGGTCGAACACGTGCAGTAAAACTGTGGCTGTGTTTCCAGGTGACCACCAAGAAAACCTGCGTGTGGATCCCCATGATCCTGGACTTCAAAGTGGGCAAAATCCAGGAGATGTATGTTATCCTGTATGATTATTACGAACCAGGTAAGATCCTGTTGTACACACACACACACACACACACACACACACACACACACACACAATGTTTATAGAAATGGACGAAGCACCTGGGGCTGAAAAGTGAAACCAGTGCAGAAGTGCAAAAAAGTGCAATACCACTGACGGCCACTGGAGGCTGACAATCCAACACTTTTTAGTTTACACTGTTACTCCTGCTGCACAAGTGCTGCTGAAGATCAATGAATAAATAAATGGATCAAAACCAGGCTGGTGAACAAAGTTGATCAGAATAAGGATGATACAAATGTATGAATGTGTTTGACCTTTGACCTTTCTGCTGCAGGGAGGAAGGCGGTGACGTCGTACAAATCCCAGCGGAGGACCAACATGTCCGTCTGCTCCTTCTGCAACGGCAACTGCAACAAGTGCCACTTACCAGATGATGATGACTATGACGACTACTACGATTATTACGTCAGCGCGGCGTCACGTAGCGGCCGCCACCTCCTGCTGAGCACCGTGCTGCCCGCCCTGCTCCTCCTCTTCATCGTCCACACCGTGTGAATACAGTTAAACCAAGAGTAGTTCAACATTAGATGTATCAACCTGTCGGATTCAGCATTTTGTGAAAGGACGTTCTAGATGTTTTAAAAACGGTTTAATCGAGTGTGTAAGAGATTTATAAAGTTGTGAAGGGGGGTCTTCTGTAGGAATAAATTTGTTTGTTGTAGTTTCTCCTGTGGTTGTTTTTTTTATTGATTCAAACAACAAACATGCGTCAACCTGTCGAAGATGTTTAGAACTGTTTATTTCAGTCGTCAATAAAACAATATTTGTAAACTCCTGTTTCATATTAACGTACAATAAACCACATGGCTGGTAAACATTCACGTGGACGCTACAGGAACTGTTTATGAAGGTGGACGACGTCACTACTTTTACTACGTATCCTTTCAGCATTATTTATTTTACAAATATATCGACTACTTTAACATAAAAATACTAGTAACTATGTTTAGTAAGCTAGCGATACATCAACTACCTTTGCCCACAGTTTACATGTGCTTTTAGCGTGCTAGCTTATTATTTATTTTAGCGTGCTAACTTATTATTTATATGATGATTTTAGACAATTAATACTTTAACAGATATAAAAATACTAGTAACTATGTTTAGTAAGCTAGCGATACATTACTACCTTTGTCCACAGTTTACATGTGCTTTTAGCGTGCTAGCTCATTATTTATTTTAGCATGCTAGCTCATTATTTATTATGATGATTTTAGACAATTATTACTTTGCCCAGATTATCAATCCATTATGTTGTAAACCCATCGCTTTAGGATACATTAGCTCTGTATATATTACTTTATTCTAACTCTTCGTCCACTACGTTAGCTACGGATTTGTTAGTAGCTGCTAGCTGTTTAGCTACCTAGCTACTTTTGCAGATCATTTATTCACAAGATAAAAATCATTAGTAAGTGCTAACGGTTTAGCTAGGCAGCTACACATCAATTGTTTTTCCTCTCTGATTGGTCGTGCTCTAAACTTGCTAGCGACTTACGTTAGCATGAACTTACAGATTAAATTAGCCTTTGAAACACAAGCTTGCCTTCATCCTCTAACACAGTCAGGCTGTGATGACTGGACAGTGGCAGCGAGCCCTCAGTTGGCAGGATTTACACCGTGGACTCTGGTAAAGTCGCTCCCGAGCGGGAGCAGCGACAGCATTTTTAAGGCCTTCCATAAATCTGCAAACTAAAGCAGGTATGCTGCTGCAGCTCGATAAATCCCTGCGACAATCAAAGCGATGGAGGCATAAATGTTAACGACAAAGCGTCCTCAAATTTCAAAGCGATGATGGACAGTTTAAAACGACGAGCTGGGCCCAGAACATTTGACCCACATGTGGACGGCAGAAGCAGGTGGGATGGATACAGCCGGCGTTTATCTCCCCTCTGGCTTTTTATGGCTTCAGATGTTCTGCCTCATTACAGCTGACCTCCACTCGAGGTCACATTGTTAAAAGAAAAGCCAGCGTTTGGTCGGAGCTGAAAAGAAAAAAGTCTGACAAATGTAGAAATAAGATCGTGTTTGTAGCTGTAGAAAACTGCAGTTCCTCAAATGTCCACTTGAGGCTCCAAAAGCCAAGTTTATATTCATATTTATTTTTATTTAAGTCATCTGTTTGCAGTGTATTAAGACTTAAAGTCAGCTCCTCCCTCTCATCCAAATATGGCGCCACAAAAACCAGTTGGTGGAGGCCATATTGGTAATGACAGGCAATGTGAGGACTGAAGAGGCAAAACTCCTCAGAGGAGTAAAGGAAGCCAGCTTTGATAAAGAGGCTTTTCTGGCAAATTTATGACTTTATCTACAAATATTTAAATTTTGTCTCATAAATTTGTGAGTTTCATTTCATAACTTCTGGGGATTGTTTTCCTGGAACCCAAATGAAGTATGTTGTTTGTCAGCAAGTGTTCATGAACAAAGATCAGACTTCAGTCCAACCTGGAACAAGCAGCTGTCTCTGTGAGAAAGAGAAAGTTTGAACCCTCTCTGCCCATCACTCAGTCTGGAGACAGTGAATCAGATCCTGTCACAACACAAACTCCACCACAGACGATAACACATTTCCTCCACAGAGCTCCAAACACCGACCACCGGGCTTCATCTGTCAGCGCCGTGTTCGCCATGTTCACGTCAACACATGCACCACAGGTCGCTCTGCTCCTTCTCATGGACATCAAACAGTGTAAGAATGTCACAATCACACGGCGGCGGCGGCGGCGGCGGCGGTGATGATGATGCTACCAATATTTCAATGGACGCTCCGGACGAAGGGGATGAGTCATTGGAGCAGCTGCAGCCGTCTGGGTTCAATCAGGATAAAACTGTGAGGTTTGTTTCTATTGGAGGGAAATCTGACATCAGGCTCACATCGACCTCCGAGGGGTTTCAGGGAGAAGTTGTGATTTTATCTTTAAAGTCATGTGATGCTCAACAAACTTACACTAAACTCCTTAACTTGGGGGGAGGCAGGGAAAACATTCACTTCAAATCCTCATTAAACATTTTCCCTTCATGTTTACTTTGTCATATATCAGGAATCCCACACGGGTGGTTTCACTTTGAGCCTGATCCAACCTCTCAGTGGGCGGATACATCTCTTTGACTGACACCTGCTGGGGGCGGGGCAACATACAGCTATACTGATCTCATTAATTTAAGAACACCTCCTCCCAGGTGTAACCACAGCAACTGAAAACACCTGTGTGTGTGTGTCAGGAGTGACCATGTCATATAAAACTAAAATAAGATGTATCAAAAATAACATGTTTATCTGTAAAAGTGACACAAGCAGCTCACACATGATTAGTGCAGCACTCACAAGACCAGAGAAAACTTTCTGTCTATAAAGTCAAGTTGTTGGATTTTTTTTCCTGTTAAAGTTTTAGCTGAGTCCTTCCCTTGTTCCCTGCTCCACCAGTAGGTGGCAGCGTTGCTTCAGGAAAGAACAGCAAAGAGCCAACCTGGTTTGAACTCCCCCAAAAAGCTGCAACTTTCCATGACACAAAGGTAACAACGGGAAACTTTTTATAGAGGCTTTCACATGAGCTGCGTAAGTGGAGGCTGTGCGAGCGTCGAGCCGCTCTGGCTGCCACTGTTAATGGGAGGCAGATGGTCCTGAAAGGCCGCAGACTAATGAGGGAAATATGGAATCAGTGGAGGTTTCACACAAGCAGGCAGAGCGGGGATGCTGGTTGTATATTTTACTCTGTCAAACAGAGAGGGGGGTGGAGGTGGGAGGCTGGTCCAGGTGACGAAGAGGTGATAATCTCCCTTTGTAGCTCCACAGAAACACTCAAACAATTGTTTTTAATGTGTTTTACTGAGAAAAATCCAGAAGGGTCCACAATTACACCCCGATCTGTAAGTCCAGCTGCTTTTTCTTTTATTATTTAAACTGAGCCACATTGAACAGGCAGAGCTCCATGAAGTGGTCCCCGGAGAGGATGAGGTCAAAAACTCAGAAACTCGTTGCAACACAAGCCTGAACGTTCAGTGACGACGACACAGACCAACAACAACCACACAACAACAGTCCTGCTCAGGTGGTGGTGACTAGTGGTTTGAGGGAAGTTTAAAAGCCGAGTCAACAAGTTATTGTTAATGTTACAGCTACAACAAATCTGTGAGGAAGCACTAGTTGGTATGTAGCTAGCTAGCACAACAGCTAGCAGTTAGCCGTGATTCTTTATCTAGAAAATGATGAACCATTAGTCAAGATGGTGGCATACACTGTACAGCAGAGATGGACATGGTCCCAGTGTCGCCACCCACTGGTTTGTGGACTCATCCTGATCCAGGAGTTTGGTATCTGAACGTCGCCATGTTGTTGTTTTGGAACAGGAAGTGACCATATTTGGATATGAACGGAGGAGGTGGGTCTGACCCTTGAACTGGACTGGAGTTCACCTGTGAGGGAGTCTCCAAACCACCTGTAAATCACTGGAGACCAGAGCTGTCAATCAGACTAGCCCCGCCCCTAACTCCTCCCCCCAGATCTCTGAGAAGAAGAGTTGACTTTATCTGATGACATCAGAATGACTTGTGGAGAAATGTATTGATGAATATTTCAGGATTGAAGATGAGGATGTTTGGATTGAAGTCAGTTGGAGCAGCACCTGGTGGCTGGTGGTGGTATTACACTTTATTGCATTTCTGCATTGGCCTCACTTATGTGGCCCAGTGGTTATGTCCATCTTTTATATACAGTCTGTGTTTTATGAGACATGTATGAAATCAGCTACTATTTTCCAGGACTCACAGTGTTAGGCCTCCAGCAGCATCAGCATCCAGTGGTCATCAGTAGTACTGCACTATTTTTCACTTCCACATTGATTCACTTTGGAGCACCTGTGCATGTGCCCATTGTTTTTATATTCAGTCTGTGGGTGGTGATGACATGTCGGCCATCTTCATGACATTTTTCTGAATGACTGTTTGTTTTGATTATCCAACAGCTCAGATGTTGCGTCACCTGTTCCTTGATAAAGTTCCTAGCATCTGTGCTAGCTGTTTGTAAAGTTTGTACAAAAAAATGTTTTCACCCAGAACTGGGTTAATGGGTTAATTTAACTCAGATGGGCAGTTTTTATAGAAAATTTAGTTTGTACTCAAGATTTTACCCATTATTTTGATCTTTTTGTCCAGTGTGTTGTTGTTTTTACTTATTATTGTATTGCTTTTATTCACCATTTCCCACCATTTTTTTTCTGACTGGGTTAAATTCACCCAGCATGTAGTTAGTCCAATATTAGGGTAAAAACAACCCAGCATTGTTTTTAGTGTTTATGATTTGATTCCTGTTGAAGTCAAATTTTGAACTCAAAGGGTGTCCCATGTGAACGATCAACATGGCCGGCTGCATCTTGTAAGAACAGGTGCACGTTAATATTTGCTAGTGTTGTAGTACTCAAGATCAGTGTTGGTTTCGAGACTGGTCTTGAGACCACTTTTTAAGGGTCTCGGTCTCGTCTCGGACTTGAAGGCATATTCACTTGGTCTTGTCTCGGTCTCGGACAGGGTGGACTCGGGTTTTTTGATCAAGACCAGTCAAGACCAGGTCAGCACGACTGAGATAAGTGAGAAAAGTCGAATGTAGCTGCTGCCTTCCTGGTGTTATGTGGACTTTGTGGATGAAGACAAATGGAGACGCGAGGAAAATTAGTTTTTGTTGCTGTTGCATTTATGTAAGACCAAACTTAATTAACAAAAAAAATACACTGGTCATTTGGTCCTGTTTTGTTGTTATTTTTCTTAGATATATACAGTCTTGGTCTTGGTCTTGATACTCTCTAGTCTCCATAATGTCTTGGTTTTGGTTGGTACGGTCTTGAGTACAATACTAATATTTGCAACATCAACAGCATTTGTCATAATATCTGCATATGTCAAAGAAAAACCAGGAGGGTGATTAGAATAAGAATTTCTACACAGTATTGTCAGATTTGTTGTGGACTGATGTATAGTCCAGTCGTGGATCATGATCTTGAGTCACCGACAGAACAGGAACCTGAACGGCCATGTTTAGGTTTTTGCTTTTTCCTGATGATGAATCCAGCTGACGGTCGTGTGTTCGAGTGTTGGCTTCCTGTTCGAGGTAACTGTTCAACCTCAGACCCTCGAGTGGCTCTTTACTCTCAGAGTTGTGTTTCAGGGTCGGACTCCAGCAGCAGAAACAGAAACTCGATTGTCTGGTGGCCCCGGTGGTTTTCACTGTGACCTCAGTCCAACCAACACTCTGATGATCTACAGTTTGTTTTCTTTGGTTGAACTCAGAGGTGGTTTTTCTGGGCTCTTTGTGCTTCTCACTGACCATTACATGTTATAAGTCAAAGTCGTATTATATTTACTGGACAGGGTTTTGGCTTTGTGTCGGTTTGATGTTGTCAAAACCAATTTAAATCCTGTTCTCACAGTTTGATCGTGAACTCTGAAAGAAAAAATCCTTTACACTGTTTTATTTCCAGTGTTTCAGTCCTCGTCATTTTTAAGCTGTGGGAAGTGCAAAAAAGTGTAATACCACCAGCAGCCACTAGAGGCTGGCTCCAAAAAACTCTGACTCCAACTGACTTCAATTCAAAAATCCTCATTTTCAACCCTGAAGAACCAGTTTGTTTGGCGCCAGTATCGAGTGATGACATCATCTTCACTGTTGACACCAGGTGGTTACGTCCATATTTACAACCTGTGTTTACAAATCACCTAAAATATCATTTTGTTTTCACTTTAGGAACAAAACAACAACAACAGAACAATCGACCTAAAACCTGCAGCAGATTCTTTTCTCTTTATGGTGAAAATCCAACATATAAAACAACCTGATTGGCTGAAGACGTGTTGATAACTCTTCTTCCAGCTGCAGGAGGAGGATGCAGTGACTGACACACCACATCCATGTTTCCTGTGTGTTCACTGCTTTGCATTAACTGCTGCCTGCACTGCAGACTGTGTAAGGACCTGACTGTAACCACAGCACAGTCCAACCACTTCACTCTTTCTGTCACAGTGATGTAACAAAGTTGCTCTTTTCATTGAGACACAAAACATTTGTAACATTGGAGCTCGCTCCTTATTTAAAGGTTGTGATCCTCCATGTTTTCCTGAGAACATGTGGCAGCGGCGGCACCAACGTGGAGCACAGAGAGATTTAGGAGGGAGGTAAACATCAGAGATCAGTGTTCTGGAGCTGAGACGTGGTTGGAAGCAGAGGCTCTGGTGATTTATGTGGAGGAGTTACTGAATTGGAAGTGATCGCGCTGCATTAAGTTACATAAGGCCGCAGGGGGAGGATCTGTTTTCAGGCTGCCGAGACGTTTCTTCAGCAGCCAAACTGGCGGCTGGTTGGTGAACTCGCAGGTCACTGGTTTGAAATCTGGTGACGGGGAGTTTACTGTGAAACTCTTTCCACGCACAGGCAGAGATGCACTGTCCTGGTTTGTGGACGTTGAGGTGGCATTCACCATCGAGTGTTCACAGAGATGGATGAAGAAAGTGCAGCACTACTGATGGCCACTAGAGGCTGGCTCCAAACACCTGCTGGATGCCTGGCACTGTGAATCATCCTGGAAAACAGTTCTGACTTACTTGGCTTTTCATGGCAACAGCTGAAGTTCAGGGAACAGATGAAGTGAGAGCAGCAGAGGTCAGAGCTGCTCTCACATCCTGAAGCTTTGATGACCACAGGTTGGTGCAGACGCTCACTACAAACAGACTTCATATAAAAGCCACTGGGTCTGCAACGTGAGGCCAATCATCTTGTTTTATATGTTGGATTTTCACCATAAAGAAAATAAGTTTTCACTTCATCTTCTGCAGGTTTGAGGTGAATTGTTGTGTTTTTATCAGTAAAGTGACGATAAATGAAGCAGAGACTGTACGTGAAAATATGAAGGTCGCCTCTGAAGTGTAAAAAAGTACAATACCACCGATGGCCACTAGATGCTGCCTCCAAGAAGAGAGATTGAATAATAACACAATATAAACAAGTACAATAAGTGCACAGTGAAAAAGCAACATCCTGGATAAACAAACATTGTACTTCCTGTCGCTGTAACATTGATGTGTGTAGCTGTTAGCTAACGAAGCTAACAGCTACTTCATCATGTTTCTTGTCGTCATGTGATCATCTTCATATTTGTTTTGTTTTCACATGGAAAATAATCTGCTGCTGTGTTTGTGTTGTATGAATTTTTCCAGTAAGTTAAATAAGTTAACGTTGCGTGGCTACACATAAACAACTAATTTTGCTAAACACTCGCAGATGTTGAAACAAATAAATCACAAATAATGCCACTTCTGTTGTAATTTAAATGTAATTTTAATGTTTGGTTTGTTTAATAAATGTTTCAGTTTCTCCACAGAGGTGGTCGAGACTTTCATATCACAGGTGGTGGAAACAGTGAAGGAGTTTTTCTTTATTTACGGCAGTTTGAAAGATATTTCTCAGGAGGCAGGAGTCGTCTAATGAAACTAGATTATATTCAGAAATGAATTCAACTGAAAACATTTGTGAACATTACAGTAAATTACATTTACATCTTAATCAGCGTGGACTTTATGCTGGGAGAAAATTCCACACATGTCAACTATTTGGAGATTTAATGACCCACACGTGTTTCCAGTTTGCAAATTTACAATTTTACAGTCCAGTGCAGGAGAAAAGAAAACTGTCTTCAACCAAACCTTTGTGAATATGTGAGCGGAGTCACCCAGCGTCTACCGCCTGTCGGGGTATCTGAGGACTCCACCCGGTGTGAGAGTGTGGATGGTGTCTCCCTGAGTGTGTGTGGACGGTGTCTGGCTGTAGTGTGTGTGGACGGTGTCTGGCTGAGTGTGTGTGGACGGTGTCTGGCTGTAGTGTGTGTGGGGACGGTGTCTGGCTGAGTGTGTGTGGACGGTGTCTGGCTGAGTGTGTGTGGACGGTGTCTCCCTGAGTGTGTGTGGACGGTGTCTCCCTGAGTGTGTGTGGACGGTGGACGGTGTCTCCCTGAGTGTGTGTGGACGGTGTCTCCCTGAGTGTGTGTGGACGGTGTCTGGCTGTAGTGTGTGTGGACTGTGTCTGGCTGTAGTGTGTGTGGACTGTGTCTCCCTGAGTGTGTGTGGACGGTGTCTGGCTGAGTGTGTGTGGACTGTGTCTGGCTGAGTGTGTGTGGATGGTGGACGGTGTCTCCCTGAGTGTGTGTGGACGGTGTCTCCCTGAGTGTGTGTGGACGGTGGACGGTGTCTCCCTGAGTGTGTGTGGACGGTGGACGGTGTCTGGCTGAGTGTGTGGACGGTGTCTCGCTGAGTGTGTGTGGACGGTGTCTGGCTGTAGTGTGTGTGGACGGTGTCTGGCTGAGTGTGTGTGGACGGTGTCTGGCTGTAGTGTGTGTGGACGGTGTCTGGCTGAGTG
>OOFC01021471.1:4132-17134 GCA_900323345.1 Pseudochromis fuscus
GGGGGGGGGGTGTGGCGGGATGGTGGCGGGATGATGGTGGGGTATTTGGACTCATTCATTCATGGCCCTCGTTTCCTTCCATCTGCATTGTGTGTGTATTTGTTTTGAGTGCATTCATGTGCATCTGGGCTGTTATTGTCCTGGCAAGTGCACTGCGAATTCTGTGGTGTCTAAATCCTGAGCCAAAATGATTGCTAATTAATAATTCACATCATCGAATGTTTTTTGTTTTTTCCCTTTCCCTTCAAAACAAGCCCTTTCTGAGTACTTAGTGATAAAGACACTGAAGAGATTATAAGAACCAGTAAATAGTGAGGTAGCCACACAGTGTGTTGTATACGTTGAGGCTGAAGAACCTGCCCCTGTGTGGAGAGATGTCCGAGCCTCCTATGTGGAAACTTAAAGGGGATATATAATGGAAAATCCATTTTTAAAGTCTCTTATGGTGCGTTTACACTGGTACCTACTCACTTTGCTTCGGTTTTGGCGCATTTACACTGGCAAACAAGTACCTGGAAATTTTCGTACCTCCTCTCCTGCGGTTCCAAAAAAAGTACCCGGTCAGGTACTAAAATCTTATTGGTTGGAATCATCACTGCGTCGTTGCGTCATCACTGCGTGGCACATAATCTGTCTCCACAAACACGTAGGCATTTTTAAATCGTCAGCAAACCATGCAGACGTGTTTGAAATAACAACAAGAAGAGAAATGGCATCTGTTAGAAATCCTGCCCCATGGACTCAGGACGAGGTGCAAACCTTTCTGTCATTAGTTGCCGAAGGGAAAATTCAGCGGGAGCTGGACGGCGCGGTCAGAAACGAAGGAATCGCATAAAAGATGACGTCACGAATGACGGTCAGCTACACGGAGGAGGGACGATCCTCAGCAATGTAAATGCAACCAAAGGGGGCCGATCCCGAGCGATCGAGGCGAAGCGAAGTAGGTACCAGTGTAAATGCGCCATCATATGTACTGTTAGGTATGTGACTTACCTCCAAGTCCACTGATTGTGAGATTTTAAAACCATCTCATTGTTGCGTGAGCTGCTTGAAGAGAAACACCTGGAGTAAAACAAGCCGTTCTGACAGATGTTGCATTAGCCAATCCGTCCACAGTATCCCACGTGGTCTCCCACAGTGTCAGAAGCGTAGGCTCCGCCTTCTTGGATTTCTCTATTACAACAGAAGTTTAGCTGCGACACAAGTGTACCCAAAACTCAGTTTTAGGTTGTAAAAACCCACACATTTCGTTGCACAGGCTGTCAGCCTCACAGCACAGTGAATTTGTCTCTTTTTCGATTACTTAGGTTGCGCCCGTTTCCTGGTTACGGCGACAGCATCATTACATGGGTACAGAGCAACGGAGGGGAGCATCTTAAAGTGACAGGCACCAGAAAACAGACCGTGGGTTTTGGACCTGAGTGTTTTTGAGGCAGACTGAAATACAGGATCAAAGTGGAGTTTCACAAAGAAAGACTTATTTAAACTTGCTGAAAACAGTACAATATGTCCCCTTTAAAGTTACAGAATCATGATAATTATCCCAAGATTGTAGCTTCTAATCATCTCACAGTTTGCCTATAACAGGGTTCCTGCACATTTGAAATTTCAAAACTGTGACATTTGAGTAAATAGTTGTGTATCATGTAAATAAATTATGGCATTAATCGTCTGTTTCCATTATTCTTATAAAGTGAATATTTTTCCATTGACCACTTTCCATTTCCCTTCTTTTCCACAGCTGGAAATGTGTAAAATCAAACTCCATACTCTTCAATACTTTCCATACTTGTGTAGTAACCCTGCTATAATGATTGGTGGAGAGAAACTGTATCGCTCCCTTGAGATTATTCTTAATCAAACAAAATGTATGACAACCTATTTTCCTTCTTGTTCTCCTCCTGGCTTGTGTTTTAGCTGTAAAATGAACACATCTCCACTTTACATTTTAATCTTTGATAGACGTGCTGCATTGTGTGAGATACAAGTGATGTCAAACAGCAGATGAAGATGTGCAGCCTGCAAGGACAGGTACAGCTCAAAAGCAACCTTGAAGAAAGTTAGTCTAAGCAGCAGTGATGTGGCAGCGTAATAGCCAGGTGTCCTGAAACAGCAGGCGCAGAAGACACTCCTCCATATTCATATTTCATAATCATTCATGTTTCACGGAGGAAGAGTGATTAGCATACATATCATGTCACAACCACCTGCCAATTTATTTCAAGTTTTATACCGCATTGGTTACTTTAACGACTCTTTCACCAAACGCCCCCAAAAAAAGTGAAATTTAATGATTCCAGATGTTGCACTCTAATGTATTCGGTAATTGTATATGCCATGTGGGTTTCTGAGCATCTTGATGACCGTATTAAGATATTTCAGAGCAGGCAGCACAGAACAGGAGAAAATAAACACTTTGAGAAACATATTTCCTTGTCCTTGATTCAGAACAGCTTTTAAGCACTTAGGGTCATTGCTTTTCAAAACCACAAGGCCTCCTTAAAATCAGAGCCACATGTGGCCTCAGGGGCACAGTCTGGTCACCAGAATCAGCAGTGTTAACAACCCAAAGCACGAGCCTTGACACCTTTTCCACTTGCCTGATCTAATTTTGTTTGCCTGCTTTCCCCAACAAAAAAAAAAAAATGTTCACAGATAATTTTTCTACAGCAATGGACAGAAGAACCACTCTACACACATTCATTCCTGAGGCTTCGCTTTCTGTGGACAGAAATTACCCAACCGCATCCGTACAGGGGTTGCCTGTGTGCCGTTTCCGTGGTGAATACAAATAAAACACTATATAACTTCTCTTCACGGCAAAAGATGAAAACAAATGGAATGATGAAAGGGGAGCTACTGATGCGGTGTGGTTTTAGCAGATGACATAAAAGCAATAATCAATTGCAACAGTGGGGTAAGTACTGAGGCCATTTTATTTGAGGAAATGATGAAACTGTTGCAGAGTTTAACAAAACGACAGTCTCCAATATAATCTGTCAAGGACAAAATTCAATTATTACAATATGAAGACATTTCACGTATTTTTTCCAAAGTCACGTATTAAAAAAAAAAACATATTTCCTTTTTATTTTACTTTTACTCACATCCTTCTCACTACTTATGAAACGACCAAACTGAGAATGAATGTCATATTTGTGGTATAAAATTAATAACATTGTAATTCTAAAAGTTTATTTAGTTTGCAATTGTCAATAAATAAATTGTACTTTTCAATCTTTTTTGACATCAGAACAGTTCAGGTAATTATATATTTGTTTTATTATCATGTGTGAAAGTTTCAGCTGTGGGAAAGACGTCTGAGCGACAGTTAGCTAAACACAAATGTATTTTGGTTCTCACCATTAGCCAACATTACTTAAAATAAATACTGTGACAGTGAATATAAACTGCATATTTCTCTAAACCTGAGGAAAAAAAGTAAAATATGTGGGTTTATAACCATCTTTGTGGGTGCAGTGATGTTTAGCAAAGCTCTTAGAATAAAACCACTGAGATCAGCATAATCCTGAATTATTATTGTCTGTGATTTTCTCCAGTTTCACTTTCCTCACACGTCTAAAAGCTTGTTCCTTTGTTCCCCTACAGACATTTTCATCTGAGTGAATCCATAGAAAGCAAGCTTTTACTTTATAACTGCCCTTCACATGTAATTTATCTCCCTTATCTCGATCCATTAGTGTTAAATGAAAACAATCTGAGCACTTTCATAATGTAAAAATGAATCTAACTCTGCTGAATAAGGTCAGTATTTGCAGTTTTGTCCTTAAGCTAATTTTCTATTTCAAACTTTCTTTATTTACTTTATTTGCTAACCTGCTTTACTGAGTGTTTATCAAAATGCTCTATGGGAACTTATACGATCTTTCTGCACTTGACATGCCAGGAAACGCTTTCAATAACAGATTTCAGTGAGCATTATTATTCTAAAAAATACAAACACGAGTGTTCAGCATTCATACAATTGGCTGTATTATAATAAAGGATTGAACTGTCAAGCTTAATGACAGAAGTCTCTTCTTCAGATCACTCTGTTTTATAGCAGCAAAAAGTGCATGAATGACAACTGCATATGCAGTTTTTAACAGAAATGTTGATTCTTCTTTTTATCAAATACAGTATATATGCGAGCAATGCATGAAATTTTGCATTTTCATTCCTCCACAACATGTCATCTTGTTTTCTCTGCAGGGCTGAGCATCCTCCAGTGCTTTTTTGTGGTGTGTTTCTATTTATTTCTCCATCTGCCTGCAACAGATCAGGCAAAGCGTGGACAAAAAATGTTAAGAAGAACATATAAGAACATACACTCCTGATCAAAATTATTCATACAGTGCAAAATGTTAATTCTTGCAATTTTTCAACTGGTCTTAAAATTTTTATCAGGAGTGTATATCTAAATACAGCTTGATCTGGAACCCAATACCCAGTGGAGAGAGGAAATCAATTAGTATTTTTCAATCTAGTCTTTAATGATCAATGTAATAGATTTTGGTTATGTAGTATACATTTATCTTTAGGGCAGAATTCAACAAATATACAACAATTTGGACCCTTCAGTAACTTCATTTGAAAATGAAATGAAGTCTCCAGCTGGGTTAACAGGCAGGCAGGTTCATAACTAATCACACCACAACATACAAAACATGGCGGTCACGACAATCCAGCAGAAAGAAGGTGCAGCTAATGAAGAAACTGCTAACATGTGTGCGTGGGCGGGGAAAGCCATGTGACCATAACTAGGGGGCATCTAGTGGCTGGATGGAGAAGTGCAGGTCAGAGGTCAAATGGACTAAATAAACAGAGCAGAGACTTGAATCATGCCACAGTCCCTGTAGAGGACACTAATGATCTAAGATACACTCATTGAACTTGACACTGTGAGAACATCGCCTGC
Source organism: Pseudochromis fuscus (assembly GCA_900323345.1). Taxonomy (NCBI): domain Eukaryota; kingdom Metazoa; phylum Chordata; class Actinopteri; family Pseudochromidae; genus Pseudochromis; species Pseudochromis fuscus. The sequence goes on from OOFC01021471.1 coordinate 9,051, forward strand.
AGATTCCACAGAGGCAAGTGTCCATTGTTGTTGAGAGTTGTTTCATCTCAGCAGATTGTACTCTCTTCCCACCCATGTTGCTTAATGGTGTCTGCTGTGTTTTTATATTTTCATTTTCAGCTTTATTGATTTATTTACTTTGGAATCCACTGTGACACAAATGATCTGATATGATCAAAAAAAAAAAAAAAAAAGCAGAGGGAAGCCTTAGCTGCTGGAGTCTTAATCATAGTGGCGAGGGAGGTCTTCGGATTGCCTTTGTCCTCCACTCTGGACTAATCAAAGAGTCAGGCCTTTTACTGTTCACAGCCTGAGACACAGCATTTAATGAGGATGTTGTGTCCTGGCTCCCACCTTCTCACTAATGTTGTCTTTTATGTCACTGGACACCTAATTGCGCTTATTATAGTATTTTAGTTGACAGTTTTCACACACCTTCGGTAGTAAGACCTCTCTGTTAAATGACTAAGTTCAAATAGTTGGACATTTCCCACATTGCACCAGAGCTCGGATGAAACACCAATCAGTGAGTTTGTACAATGTGGACAGAACAGCAACAATCAAATGAAATAAAGTGTCAAAAAAAAATCAAACTTTCTGTAAATTGGCTACTTTAGAAATAAAACCAGTAACTCAGAATCATCTAGATCACAGTCTCTTGGTAATGGTATGTGTTTTGAATGTGAACAGCAAAAAGCTAACTGACTGTGTCTCATGGGAAATAAATACGCCTATAGCCACAGCAAATTGGTCCTATTTTATTTTATTTTTTTCAAAACTGGAACAATTCCATTTATGTTGTTTACATCAATTGAGCAGCCTGTGAGCCAGATCAGGCAGACAACTTAAAATGTAGTGCCACACTCCCACATGACTTACTCCACTGGCTGCAATGTGCATCTGAAGCACTCCTCGCTGCAGCAAATGTCTGTTTGGTATCGTCTGTTAAAGATGACAGATTTTTGGGCTGCACTGCTCATTAAGCTTAGTCTGCTCTAACACTTGCTGCTCATGATCATGAAGAGGTTGCCTATAAGGAAGAAATAGTTGTGTTTGTGGATAAATAACATACCTCGCTCACCTCTACTTCTCTTTACATTGCTTCTTGTTTTTCTTTTTTTATCAGTTCTTGGCCTTGAGGTGCTCTTCAAACGAGAAGATGGCTTTCCTCTCCGTAGTGTGGCAGTTTGCGATCAATGCAGCTACCAGACAGTTCTTCACCGAGGTGCTAGGGATCGCCGCCTCTCCTCACGAAGCGCGCCGCCCTTCGCCAAACTACTTCCTGCTTGTGCTAACGTGTCCGTCTTGGCTCCTTTGCTTTGTTTGCGCACTCGGTGATATCATTAACCTGTGAGGCTGCTGAGCACTGCTGACTGTGCTCTGTGGATCTCCTCCTAGGCAAGTCTTGGCTCTTAATTTCTGCTGTTACAGTGCTGTACACTCCTCTCTGCTTGTGCTAGCTGCTACAAAAAAACACAGCTCAAGGTACAGCTCCTAACTTTCTTTTACTAACTTCTTTTCCTGCGGAGCCCCTATGAAGAAAAAAAGTGCCGGTATCTAGCGCGTATCAAATAAGTATCTCGTGCGCACGAGATAGCATTTCCGGTATACAGAAGAGTATGCATAATTTGTTCAAATCTTCCGTTCATAATTAGCTTGAAAATTACGGAACATCGCCAGCCACGGGCGTTATGCCACTTTAAGGTGGACCACGAAATTTAGCATTTCCGGTATACAGAAAGAAGCTAAAATTCCCGGTCCACCTTAAAGTGGCATAACGCCTGTAGATGGCAGTGTTCAGTAATTTTCAGGCAAATTCATGAACTGAATCATTTATCAAATTATGCATGCTCTTCTTTATACGGGAAATGCTATCTTGTGCGCACGAGTTACCGGAACTTATTTTTTTTTCTCCATCATGTTTTTTCTTTAGGGGCTCCATACCTGCCTGACAAACATATTCATTTCATGGTTGGGAATGGCAGTCATTCTCAGGATATAGTCCACATCTTTCCTCCAGGGAGATTCCACTGCATCCAGGCATCCATCCATTGTGTATTCCAGCTTATCCTGTTTGGGTTCCCAGTAGAGTTGGATCTATCCCAGCATGCACTGGCCTGGAGACAGAGTATATACCATCGGCTCGCAACTATATCACAAGGCTCTAAAAATATATATGTACAGGTGAAAACGTGAAAAACGTCCAGCTGCACTAAACAACAGCCACTGACATCTGACATGAATACACATGTTAAAAACATTAATAAATATACAGATTTTTAATATATCCTATTCCATTTACCAGGTCACGGTGAACTGCATTTATAACTCTTGACACGCAGTGGTTGAAAGTTGTGATGTCTTTTCAGTGTTTTGTTGTTTTGCCTCTTGGCATTGGCACAATATTTCAGCAGATCCACTCCATGATAGAAGCTGCTCTTCATTGCGTGTTGACCTTGCCATGTTAGATTAAAACTGATAAACTCAACACAAGATGTTGTTTGCATTGCGGAGAGGGTAGAGGAGATGGCTTGAGGAGTAACCTTGCACTGCGAAGAAATTGGCAACTTTTTTATTTATTTATTTTTTTCACTAAAAAACAAACAGGAACATATTTTCCTCAAACCATTTCATTCTGAAACAGCCACATGCAACCCTGGTGCGGTTCAATTAGGTATTTAATTTATGCAGTTAAGTCACAGGAAAGTGATAACCCAACTTCCTGGCTCGCCAAGAAGTGTGGGCAATTAGATATAATAAAGAGTAACATTTTGTTTCATATTTCTCAGTGTTCATGAAAATATATGCATTCCCAAAGGAACGGTCAGATAAACAACTGCTTCAGATTTATGTGAAGTTATTTTTTGTTTATTTTCTGTTTCCCCACATCATTAAATGCACCATATGCTCACAGAGTCCCACTGCATGAGAAGCTGATGGAGCCTCACAGTGTCATGCTGTACAGGATGGAAGAGGAGATATTAGGCTAATGAGTATAATTATAATCGTAATGGCCTCACTATTGTACGGTGTTATTAAAAGTTCAGAGTTCTATTAATTCTGACCTCTCTCTGGTTCCTTCTTAACACCTCGCTCTACATCACCTCCCTCTGCTGCTGTCCTCTGTGTGCAGACACATGTATGTCTGAGCAGTGCATACATGTGTGGAGGTGGTTGGCGGGTGGACTTGTGTGTAGGTGTGACTGCATGGTAGCACAGTCATGTATGTGGAAAGAAAATGCAGGAAAATGGAATAGAAAAGCATTTCAAGATCATTGTTATTATTGATGATGATATGATTAAACTTGGACAAATCCTGTGAAGCAAATGGTTTGTAATGTAAATCACTTACAGATTGTTGAGGCCAATGATGTAATAACACCCGATAACGTAGTAAATTTTTCCTTTTTTGTAATGTAAAAGGCCAATAACGTAATAAAAGTCCTGAAACGATAATGTAATAACTTTTGGCTAATAACGTAAAAGAGTCAGAATAATTTCTTACATTATTGGTCTATTACATTATTACGTAGGGTGTAATAATGCTCAGGTGGTAGAAGAGGTCGTCTATGAATCGTAAGGATGTGGGTTCAATCCCCAACTCCTCCTGTCCACATGTCGAAGTGTCCTTGGGCAAGACACTGAACCCTAAGTTGCTCCCAATGGTGGCTAGCGCCTTGTATGGCAGCTTGGTAGCCATTGGTGTGTGAGTGTGTGTGAATGGGCAAATGAGCTGCTTTGTAAAGTGCTTTGGGACCTAGCTAAGGTCAAAAAGTGCTATGTAAATATACTCCATTTACCATTTTACCATAACGTAATAATTTATTACATTATTGGCTGTTTATTACCTTATTGGCCTGATAAAAGAAAAAAACTTAGCAAATGTAATAACTGAGCCAATAACGTAATAAATTGTTACGTTATTAGCCAAAAGTTATTACCTTATCAGTTCAGGACTTTTATTACGTTATCAGCCAGAGTTCTTACATTATTGGCTTCGACGCAGATAAAAGACTGTCATAAAATTAAATCCCACTTTTGATACTTTTTATTTAAGAGCCATTACAGTGGATTTACATTCAACAATTAGCGCTCTGTTTTGTAATTATTACGACAAGAGGTGGAGTCCGACCTTCCTGTGCTGAATTATGATTGCTTTCACATGCATGAAGGATTTTCCTGTTGATAACACCCTGAGTTATTAAATTGCTAATGCAAACAACACATTTTATATTACTTCTCTTTCACAGTACATACAACTGACAACACACAATGTACATTTCACCCAGGTTAATGCTGAGCATGAAAACTAGACAACAACAATAATTTCTGACATTTTGTGGTAAAACATATACACATCTCAGCAAGGAAGAGCAGCGGCGGTGATAAAGAGCTGCAGGCGACAGGCTGCTCACATCCAACTTCTTAGCAAAGTAACCAGCTTTACTGTGCCCTACAGTAGCAGGCGCTGTGAAATCAGCCATTGTTATTGACTGACTTCTTTATTGAAACAATATGAGGTTTTTTTATAGCTGCACTGTAAAGATACACCAGGTGGTCTCTTTGCTGCAACCCCTGGTATCACGCCGCAGCTGCTAACATCAAAATCTTAACAATTACAACATTAAAAATCAACACGCTGCTATTTGAAGCTTTTGTTTTCATTCAGCGCGGAGATTTTTTAATTTATTTTTCTCGAGTGTTCACAGACCAAACCAGGGCTGAATGTGACTCAGTATTAGGCTTTGACAGGTAGACTCCTGTGTTGTGTTTGCTGAATGTGTAAACAGCCAATTTTCTATTAATACTGTAGCCCTAAGCACTTGATGAGCTGATGGTATATCAGGGCTCAGTTGCTGTGAATCTGTTTTGGAGTCTCTCGTCTCTCTAGTGGTAAACACTTAATGCAGCTTTAAGAGACATTCATTAGTGTATGACAGCGCATGACAGACCTTCCTGGGGGACATCTTATTTGTACACTTAAATTTCATGTTTAATTCATCATTAGACTGGAGGCATTTTGCAATACCAATACTGTCAACAGAGTACAGTTACTACAAAATGTCAAAACTGGAGGCAAAGTCGATCCTGTTATGATCTGGAGGATACTGCAGAAATCAAAAAGGAGAAAAATGAAAACGCACCGAATGTTGGCTTTTATAAAGTGCACAAAACTTCACGTGTCGAAAGACTTATGATTTATGAAGCCTTCACTGTATTGGTCCAGTATAGTTCATGACAGCTGGCAAAGCCATTAATCATGGGATGTGCATCTCGCACTTCCCATGGGGCTGATCTACTGTCATTGATCATTTTTATGTCAACAGCATCAAGCCTGAGACACAGCCTGGAGATAGAAAAGTTTAAATAAAGATGATGGAGACATCTTGGCTTAGTGAGACTGACTATTATGACTTGTGATTGGACTGTCCTGTAACTCCACTGGCCTTCTGAAACTGATTCACCCTACCTTGGAGGGTTTTTTTTTTACATGAGTGGTCACTCTCAGAGAGTGGAAGATTATCCCTTTTCGGATTAACCTGAATGTTCACTGATGTAGTAAATATGAAAAGGCGTTTTGTGCTCTCATCTTAATTAAAGATTTGGGCTCTGATTTCACGCAGATTAGATGGAGGTGACTCTTTGGATCACATGAAATCGGTTTTGACCTTATCCATCTGCAACTTAGGTGAGAAATGGCAATCAGTGTTGAAAATATTTATGAGGAAATGGCTTGCTTAATAATAGTAATTCAAATTGTCGCCGTTTGATATGTTTATCTCTCTCTCTGAAAAGAAAAGGATCAATATCACTCTTGGAACCATTTGTTCAGAGGACGTATTATTATTTAATTGTTCATTTTTTACATTAATTGGCACTTTGGAGCTAATACATTCAGCCATTGTGTAGTTTTCCTCGCCAGGCTCACTAGCAATAATCTAAGTATGGCACTAAGTAACAGTAAACAAAAGCAGACAACACACAGCAATATTAATACCACAGCAGGTAGAGTCCACCAACATATATTTATTTACTGTTTTTGCACACCATGATCTACAGGCATAATTCATTTCTGCTTTTCAATAGAGTGGCTCTTACCTCCACCAAGGAGATTATGGTTTTGTTTGTATTTGTGTGGTTGTGAGCAACAATACACAGAAACTACTTAACTGAATGCAGCAGGAGGTCCTTCCTGCCGGCTGCCACCAAGCTCTTTAATGTTGCTGTGCATATGCAGAGTGTTTTTAATTGTTTTTATTTTTTCCAGTCCATTTTTACAACATTTCATAACTTATACATATATTGTTTTTTTCTTCCTGTTGTTCATATTCTATTCTATACTTCATATATTTTTACTAAATGCTTCTGTGCTTGGTTGTGTTGTGGGGTTGTCTGTGTTTTGAGGGAGCTGCCGTAACAAAGCAATTTCCTGCAAAGGATCAATAAAGAATCTATCTGTCTAACAGATCTTAATTTTTTTCTTTTTTTTTGAGAGACAGAGAGAGAGCGATGGGGTATTACCCAAGGAAGGGCAAGATCAGAGGATGGAATGTTGTCCAAAAAAATACCCCACAAAATCTTACCTATTCTAATGGATATAATGATGATAATGGCAGAATAACACAATAAAAACAGAGCAAAATAAGATTACCGTATTTTCCGCACTATAAGGCACACCTAAAAACCTTTAATTTTCTCAAAAACTAACAGTGCGCCTTATAATCCGATGCACCTTATATATGGACCAATATTGGTTCATTATGGCTGCCGTAGTCAGGGGGCGTGGCCGAAGTAACAGCAGTAAAAACGGTAAAGGGGAATTCCAGTGCCACAATTGTGTGTTAAAGACCCCACTATGTGATAAAAGATTAATAAATAAAAAGTTTAAAAGATAAAAAGTTGCACTACCTGTTGTACCTTGCTGTTGGTAAAAGATAATACTACATCACTGACGTTACCTCAGGGGAACAATACAATAGCTGTTCATGTAGCTTTGAACTGTGACAAATGGAGTTGGAAATACATTGTTTTCAATGAAGGCGGCGCAAATACAGGTAAGAGCTACCGGTACGTACGGTACCGTATTGTGAATGTACTAGCTTGTTTTGGGAGTGAATGGAGTTGTCAGGACGTTGGTTTGTTTTCTACTAATAAAGTTTGACTGACTGACTTATCTGACTGTTTTGTTGACATTCACTGTAGCGCAGCTTCATCTAGATGGATGATAACACAACCCCAGCATCTACAGTAGTTTCTATTCTATGCACCTTATAATGCAGTGTGCCTTATATATGAAAACAGTTTTAAAATAGGCCGTTCATTGAAGGTGCGCCTTATAATCTGATGCACCTTATAGTGCGGAAAATACGGTAATAGATGGATGGATGGTCGTGTGGTTTCTATATTTTTTTTTGTTTGTTTTATTAATGAATTCAATATTTTTATTTTTCATGTTACATTGTCAGAAAGTCCCAATTTCTTTCTCTTTTAAGCAACAGCTCTACATTTATGCACAACAGCTTAACATTCATGTCTGCAGTTGTTGGCTTCACAATCCCACTGAGGATGTGTTTGTGTTCATTCAAAGATTAATTAGATAAATCCAAGTAGATGCAAACTTTTTCAAACGTTGATAATACTAACTCTTGTCATCCCCAACCTCACTGCAGTCTTTTGAATTTGATCATGTAGCCTTCACCAGCTGCTAATGGGTGTCCACCCCTCAACAAACCAGGTAATTACCCAGCCTGAGAAGGATTGAAGTGAACATTTTAAAAAATAAAACTGTCACCGCAGTACGCCTCACCGCCCTGTTAAAGTTCAAAGCATATCAATAGTTCGTGGAAACATGGTAATCAAGTTTCACACTGTACACACTATGGACTGCAAGCAATTTTCAGAGGAGATTGTGAGTAAAGCCTGCAGCGCTCACTGGCAATAGTGTTTTAATCACTCTGTCACAGACTTGAGGCCAGCTTTAAGAGCACAGTAAAACATGATGAATGATAGCTTAGGCTCAGCACAACCAGTGTAGTCTGCAGGATTGCTATGATGCTACGATGGAAAAGGCTGATTAGTGGCAT
>OOFC01021480.1:0-10125 GCA_900323345.1 Pseudochromis fuscus
CAATAAGTCTGGGAGGATCACCGCGCAAGGCGACCAGGCGCAGCCACACAACCGCGACTCCCGCGTAACCCCCCCGGTAACACAGCAGGCGTACGCGGGGAACTCGTCTGCGACTGGCAGCAACAGCAGCAAAGACAGCCCCAACTACGGCTCGAGCTATCACCTGTGGCCAGAGAGCCCGCATAAAGGAGAGGAGAGGATACGCATCGACCTCCATAAGGTACATTTTTCACATTTTTCTCATGCGATTTCGGGGCTAATTAACCTTAAATCACAAAAAACAAACTGGTCTCAACGTTTTCACTCAATGACCACGCCTGTCATATGATTTTGATAGAGCACATTCGCATATGTGTGTGGTGCGCGCCCGTGGTATGTGTATGTACGGGAGGAGGAGGAGGAGGAGGAGGAAGGGGGGCATTCAGATCGTCATTCAGTTATTAGGCAGCTTTACCACAATGTTCCCGATGTAACTACGGTACATGTAACAAACCCACTGGACTATATTTCTTATCTTTGCTGGTATTTGTTTCATTTGGTCACACAAGAGCGCGCATGCACGTACAAAACGGTGATGGTGAACGCACGCACAGACGCGCACACACACCTGTTCCATGTTGCAGTGTTGTTTTGGGTAGCCCACTGAAAATATCCTAATGACGCTCCCCAGCAGCCGAATTAGAAACAATCAAGCTTTTTTTTTTCTTGTTTGCTCGGAGCAGGCGGCTGTCTGAGCGGGGGAATGTTAATATTGTGGCTTCCAGACACAAGATACAATGGTTAGCTTCATATCAACAGGCCTGTACCTGGCAGCACACTCACCTAACTCTCTTCATACAGTAGCATGTGCAGTATGTGCGGGTTTAGGGAGATGTCTTTGCGCTAAACAGCGGTACACCTTAATATTCACACTGAACATGTTGTGTTTGATGGGAGATCAAACCTCCTTGTTACATCTGACCAGACAAATGAAGAGGACAAACATGTCGTTTGGATAAAAGACTCAACATGGATGAAAACATCTTGGAGATGGTGGCAGGGCATAACATCCCTGCACCAAATTAAATCATAAGTGAAAGTGTGATAGCAAGTGTAGAGGTGTGTGTGTCAGCACCTATGTGTTAAGAAGGGAAAAAAGAAGAAACGAAGAAGGGGGGAAAAGGTTGTGCTTGGGGGAAATTTAAAGCAGCGTGAATATTTCTTGAACCTATGCAGCTTATTGTATCCAATCTGGCAACAAATTACCTGGGAGGGTGTTTTGGAGCTTTTTGTGTACATGTGTGTAATATTTTATTCATAAATTTGTGAGTTTCGAGCTCTCTGGGTTTCTCAGAGTTGGAGAAAGAAATCCCCTCACCAAATAAATCAAACTGAACAGTGCACTTGTTATTGTTTTGATATTTTAAATTTCTAAGTTAGTTTGGTTGCTACCATTGTTACTATTTTCCCTTCCTCATGCAGTGTTTACTCCCAGCGCAGTCAAGGTGAAGTTTTTATATCACAGGACGGGGGAGAGGCATTGATGAGGGCGCAGCATCTAAATAAGACCACCAGACTCCTTTTTAAAATGCTGCAGATGTTTTCAGGGGCTGAGCAAAAAAAAAAAAAAGTGGCACATCGAACCACCTTGACATGACTGTTCTGAACTTGGCTCAATTTGGGAGCATCAGCAGAACACCCAAACGGCCAAATGGCTGAAGGGAAAGTAAACTTTTTTATTCTTTTTTTTTTAACCACCATCCTGTTCACAGCCTGAATCAAGAAGAAGCTCATTCTTGTAGTTACATAATATTACAGTTGTTCAGATGTCCAAAATATGGCGTCTGCTGTGGTCTCCAAATACCTAATATTAGTTATTATATGAGAAGTGTAATGGTAGATTCCAGTGATTCATTTTCTCCTGATCTGCCGCCTGCACTGCATCATATGAACAGTTATCATTGGTTATTGAATATTAAAGTGAATCACAAACATCTATGAACAAGACATGATGTGTGTTAAGTCTATAACAGTGTTGTCCTCCATTTATCCCTGTATACCAGTGAATTAAAGTCCATGTTGTACTAGAATCATTATAAAGAGCCCAAGATGTATTGAAAAATAGTCTTAAGTAAATACTCATTACTCTTTAAAGCAGCTGGGATTATAACAAGCTGGGGGAATATGATGTTTTTTAAACTCTTTCTCTCTTGAATATAATATTGGAACATTTTTTTTGTCTTTTCCAAGTGGATCTGACGGATAAAGTGAAATTAAAAGCTGGAAAATGGTTTGAGGAGTCAGAACTAAACTCTAGGAATTAGTAGAAAGAGAGGACGGTTAACTTTGTACACTCTTAGAAACAATCAAAACAGCATTATGATGTTTAGACTGTAATGATCTGCTTTGTTTTGTAGCTTTCCAGCCTGTAATTGGCACTGCGAACAAGATCTTTTTTTTTTTTTTATCACACAACCATTACATAATCCCATTTCAATCATGAAACTGGAAATCTGAAGGAAAAAAAAAATCTTAGAAGTGCTCCCGTGACAGACTCTGCCTTAAGTATCAAACCTTTTTCACTCGCTGAGATGGGACCGTGCCAGGTATTTTGATACGGCGAGACGTGCTTATCTATTCACGGATATATTGTGGGATCGTGGTTACATCTTATTGACTCGCCTTTAATGAGACAGCCCCTACCCCGGCTCCCAATTGAAATCCCTTAAACAAAACACTTGTGACAACAAGCCCGATAAAGTGTATACGATTACAGTATCCCACAGCACACCCTGAAACTCAATAGCCAGCCCACTGAACTGATGGCAGGTAGTACGATATTGTGTCCTGCCTCAATAACATTGTGCTTTGAAAGGTGTATTGCTGCTTCTATTGTGATAGGCTGTGTAAGTACTCTAATGCCTGCCACTTACTGCTATGGTGATATCCCCTGCAGGGACACGGTAGTACATAAACACCGGTGGATTTGCTCTCGTTTAACAAGGCCGATTTTCTGAGGATACGCAGACGTCAAGTTTAGCACAAACCTGTGATTAATCATGAAACAGTTTGTCAGATTTGGTGCCATCCAGGGACAGAAATTAACAGGGTTGTTCAGAACTCAGAAACTGAATAAAGTGCACAAAAATGCAGAGGCAAGGAAAACAGAAATATTATATTATTGTGAGTTTTGTCTCTTGTTGGAAGTGATTTGTGCGTTGAAGCCAACCCTGGGGACTCCAACTCGTTTCTTTATTTGTAGCTTGTAGAATATTTGTACAGCTAATTGATAGCCTCTGAAAATAAGATAATTGCAGCAAATTAGAAGTGAAATGTAAAACTTGTGATTTTAAAGTTCAGTAAAATTAATTTTAACCTCTTGAGATCCTGTGTCAACATACGTGGACATTACATTTTAGATTTTTTACAGTGTATATTTCATGTTTCTTAACAAAAAGCAGTCGTCCTCGTTTGTGGACACTATATCTAATCCTATTATCTTTGTTCGTGGACACCCCTATTCTTCCTTCTAGTGGTGGCAAAAGCACAATACATCAATTAATGTATAATTACTACTACTATTACTACTCTCTGTTCAAAGACGGTGTTTAGTTTTTAGACTTATCAGGACCCAATAATCCCAAAAAGCTAGGAGAAATTAAAAATGCAAACAAAAGCTCGGGTCTCAGGAGGCTACAGTGAATACAGAAACAAAACTAAGGGTTAAAAAGAAGAAAGATTAAAGTATTTATAGCTCGGTGCCATCTCTCTTTGTCTTTTTCTCTTCCTCTTTGACCTGTCACATCACCCATGTTTGCAGGGTGCAACAGGCCTGTAAGCTGCTCTACTGTAGCCTTGTGTGTGTGTGTGTGTGTGTGTGTCAGACGAGTGCCGGCCCACCTTTCAGGAGAACATAAGGTTGTATGTGTCACCGCAGAATGGATGGCTCGAAAAGGGGAGGAAAGCTATTACAGTAAAGCCTTTTGTGCAGCTCCTGCCAAACTGCAGTCCAACATGCGTATAATCACCCTATATGATCTGGGAAAGGTCAACACAGTGTATATCAAAGTGGCACTTTTAAAACCAACTTACTGTCTCCGTTTGACGCCGTCTGGAGGATTTAGCGTGGTCGTGTTTAGCGCAGGGTTGTGTCTGTGTACAAGCTTTGAATAGTAGAAAGTGAGCGGTAGAGTTTGGGATATTCACAGATTTGCTCCCACCAGTTTTTCTTCTAACCGAGATCATTTGTTTGAAGTGAATCCTACCAGAGCACTTGTGTTTTTTTTGCTGTCTAAATGAAGGAAAATGCTGAGGTGATTGGGCTGCTGGCTCTCTTAAAAAAAGTACTTTGTCTTATCAGTTGTGCGTTTGTGTTGGCTCCGTAATAACGCTGAGGTAACGTTGAACACTCGGAACAATTGATGTAGACAGATCTGCTTACAGCATTATGATTTACTAGCAGGCTCATGCCAGGAGAAACATTATGTTGATTTAAACTTTCTCTATCGGTCATCTCGCCGCTGTTGTTACAGGGCCTCCGTTTGTTTTCCTCTCATTAGGCGTCCATGTTTTCCACTGCCTTCTGCGTTCATTCAAGTCTGAGGGCAGCCAACACCTTCAAAGTAAACACACCCCGCTGAACAATTAAATGTCAGACAAGGGGCAGATCCGAGCTCACGTCCTCTGTATGTGACGAAGGAGTGGCGCTGCTGCTGTGGATCTCTGATAACAACTGTATGAGGAGTGGGAGCCTCTTAGTTTTGGCTGCAGCTGGCAACACACACACAGGCAGTAAGTATGAACATGAAGCTCTTTTAATAATTGATTGCTGTTTTCCCTATTTTTTTTTTTTTTTTGTCCGCTGTGTTTAAGTGCTATACGCTGCACTTCTGCTCTGAAATAGATTTGTGTTACCATGTGTGTTGCTATGGAGAGATCAGCTTGGTATTGTGTAGCAGTCTCGCTCCCTCTCTCTCTGGGGTATTGAGTTTGGTCAAGGAATCATGTGCAGAACAAGATTATCTTCTGGATTTACAAATCATTTCACACTTGCCTTTGACACATCTAAATCACACAATACAATATGGGCTTGCACGCTGTTACACATCACACACACACACACACACACACACTGTAGGGTAGCCCACACAAACACTGATGTTACTGTAAGTGGTGTTCAAATAGTGCTCCACTTGATATAGTTCATTCGCTTTGCGTTTCATTTGAGTGAGCCTGCACAAGGAGAGGTGTATTGAATTACTTGCGGTCCAGTTGAATACAAAGAATGGAAAGAAAGCGTGTAGGGGGGGTTTCCTCAGTCGCCGTGAGCCTCGCTGCTTACTTACTCCACCAGTGGAGTCGCAGCATGTTTTCACTCTGTCAGCAGTCCCCGCTATTTGTAACGTGACTGCTCGACCTTTCATGATGTTTCCCTTTTCTAATGTGTGTTGTAACTTGCAATTTTTTTTTCTTTAACTCTGTTGCACGCCAAGTCCCCACTACGGCTCTTTGCTTAATAAATGACCGCAGTTCATTTATATGGTAATTCCTGTGAGATGCTAGCCAAGTGCTGCCAGGCATATAATGTATCACCGCAATGCATATGCTTTATGGCTAATTAGGTTATTGATCTAAGGCTGTTCCCGCGTTAGGGGCATGATCACAACACAAAAGAGTATGAGAGTATGAGTAATGCAGCTGTAAGCAGATATTTGTCATTCATTATGGAGAGATTCAGACTTACAGTGATGGCTTCATATGTGTGTGTGAGGGTGCAGGTGTGTGTGCGCACGCATCCGTCTACGTATCTTAGGATACTGTCGACATGTAAGCTCACTGAGTCATTTCAATATCGCCTGCTGGCTGTTTTCAAATGTTTGTTAAACACGGTGTTTGGTGGGAGAGCAGTAATGAGATGTGTGATTTCATCATACTCCGCTCACATAATCGACTGACGCTTCGCTTGCAGCCTGCCCTTGAAAATTCAACTTTGGAAAGCTTCTCCTGCCATTGTGAAACTTTGAGACTGTTTGCTTTGTGTGGCAGGGTGTGTGTGTGTGTGTGTGTGGATATTCTTGATGAGTTCACCGCTTTGCCACTCTCATTCGATATGCTTCTTCTTTTTTCCTCCTCCTCGTCAGGTCTTTATACCCCCAGGTCAGAGTTTGACTGCTGATCCCCTGAGCAGCCGTGCTACTTAATTTACAGCACATGATACACAACTGTTCCCCTGTAAAACTCAATCACAGCCTCCTCTGGCCACTGATAAATATTCAGAGAAGAACATAATAAAGCCTTAGATGATCTTCATCTAGTCAGATGCACCCTGCCTCAAGCTGTTTGTAGAAAATGTGAGTACTATTTGTTACCTTTATACAAACACAAACGTTTCTTTGGGAATAAAAAGAAAGATCACAGCATTTAATCAGGAAGCGTGTGTGTGTGTGTACTGTATGTGTGTCTAATATATGCAAATTACTGAGCGCATGTGTGTGTGTGTGTGCTTTGCTATCTCCAGCTATAATGGCTCCTCTCCAACACACAAGCTTTGCAAATTGAAACAGAACAACGAGTTGAATGGAGCTTCGTCAGCCCTACCTTCGTTACCTCAAATCACCTATAGCTGGAAAAGTAGCTATCACGGATTGCACAGCGGAGGGCGGGCGGCGGCGGTGGTGGTGATGGTGGGGTGTGTGTGTGTGTGTGTGGGGGGGAATCTGTTGAGGGTCTGCTGAGGTTGACAACAAACAACAATGTTGCCGCAGCTGCAGAGAAGCATCTTCTCCAATAGGATCCAATTTGTCTTCTCGTATGTTTGTTCAGCTGCATGTGTATTTGCATGTTTCTCTACCTGTGTTTAAGTATTGGGGGGGTGTAAAAGAGAGTGAGTGAATGAGTGGGAGGAAAGCTTTAGTATATCATTATCAGATGGTAAAGGTCACATTAATTCCTGTGCAGCCTGTCGTCATGTAGCAGACCCACTTTCCTCACCGTACGGCAGCGCTGTGTTCTCCAGGAACACTTTGCTGTATCTGGGTATCTGTGATTCATTGTGCCTCTGCAGCAGTGAGGATGAATGTGTGAGTTAACGTGTTTGTATTTTTAGATTTGTTTTGGAAGTGAATGAATTAAAGCATTTATATATGAATGCTGGGTTTTTTTTTTCCAATCTGATTTAGCGTCTGAGTTTTCACAGGATGTTGAAAAAAAAAAATGTAGTGGCTGTTTTCCTTCCTCTCTGTGCCTCTCTCTGGTTTGTGATAGTGGTTTCTATGGTGTTTGGCTCTCTGCATGCTGCAGTTCCTATACAGCTGCTCCAGCCTCCATTATCAGCCTCCCTCTGACTGTTAACCCCTTAATGGTCCAGCGGTGTGTGCAGTTCCCCTTTTGTCACTACCATTTTCTCTTTAACCCTTTCACCAACACAACTCGCTTCCCTCGCTCTCTCTCTCTCTCTCATGTCTCTTTCTTTGAGAGTCCATTTTCAATCACTTGTTTCCGCTCCCCAGCCAACTCCTCTTCTCTGTCAGACTGGGGAAAAAAGCTTTTTAAATAGAATCAATTTACACTAAAGGGCCCAGGGGGTATTAGAAACTGCAGCACTTAATTTCATAACTAAAAAAAAAAAAAATCACATAAGGAAACTGCTGTAGCTTGAGGCTGTTAGCACAATTCCCATAACTTTTATCTCCACTGTAGTACAGTACTGTGTGCGGTCTGGTTATAGTTCACCCACCTCACAACGAGATTAGTGTAATAAAGTACAGTGTGTATGTGTGTGTTATTCTGGAAGCATCTTTAGCTGCATACAAATGTGCTGCTGCTTTTCCAACTGTCCCCTGTTTCACTTCACCAGAGAAAAAAGGGGCAGTTCATCGGCAGATAAGGTTATTCAATTAGTCTGAGTCTATGGACGACCGCTGCAGCCAGTAGCCGGGTGACATATGGTAAGGGCTCTCTGTTAGAGTGGGGAAGAAATGAAACCTGATATCTTCTCATTTCATCTTGTCACCGTTTCAGTAATTTTCCGACTGGAATGTCAGACATTTACTGTCTGATTCATAATTTTTTCTCAACACAAAGATTTCATCTCAGCAACTAGAAGATAACTAGAAAATAAAACTGAATGGTTTTCACATTTACACAGTTTGAAATGAAACCTTTTTTTATTATTATTATTGTTATTCCTTTTCCAAAGGAAATGCTCACAGCTGCAAAGAAAAATCAATTTGTTATTTAGGGCTGTCAAAATTAACATGTTAATGCAAATGAATCCATTGTCATGATTAATCTGATTAAAACTTTTAATGCAATTAACTCATCTGTAGCGCAGAACGACTCTGAGCATCTCTGGTAACACAGTTTGGGCAGTTTGTCCCAGTAGTGTTGCCATCACACATGCGCAAATGGGCAGTCATTTAGTGACAGGCAGCAGACCCAACCAATAAAGATGGAAGACACTAAACAGCACATTGGCCCTCTCCAATTTAAGTACAAAAAAATCAACAGGGATCAGTCGACTGACATAAAGTATTATGTACACTCTACAGGAAGGAGTTTTGTTTTCACCGAAGCCCTTTCAGCTTAAAATACCACGTTAACGTGAAGGATACGATAGTCATTCTGCTAGCACTTCGGCTAACGCGTTGCCCAGCTTGCGACAAACCAATCTCATGCAAAATGAAATGTGATTAATATCTAAAAAATGAATGATGTTTAATTGTGATTAATTGAAATTAATCAACAGCAATACTGTGATTAATCTGATTAAATCCTTTGACAGCACTAATATCATTCAATGGTATTTACACTTGATATATTCAAAATAAATCAGTAAGGACTGACTTTGACTGTGAGATTTCTCTGATCCCCCATAACTCCATCTTTCTTTCCCGTCTCTTGTCCTCTAGCCTCTCCTGTTGGCTCGTGTCCTCCTCCCATCATAAATCTCGAGCAGGATGTTTCCAGGCAACTCTCCAGTCAATCTTTACTGAGTTTGTTGCGCCATCGATCTGTCCTGTGCTATAGGTTGTCCTGGCTTCTCTCTGCGCTATTGATGTTTTTGCCTCGGGGAAAGAAAGAAACTGCCTCAGCCTGAATTTACCGAGGGCTCGTTTTCAAATGACTTACAATCACCTCACAATGAAAATAGAAATTGTAAGGTGGTGGCATTTATACAGTGCTACAGTTGTTGGAGCTCACAGTAAGTGAATGCAGTTTGAGAGGAGGGAGAGATTGGGGGATTGTAGAGTGGGTTATGGGGCACTTAAGGGTGATAATGTCTGTGAGGAATATATGACCACTGTGGTCCTGCTGGGATGTCAAATAGCCTCACGAGGATGGTTTCAGTCCTCCGGGTGCACGTAGACTAAGCTACGCATATTTCAGGCTTTAGTGGTTCGGTGTGTTTGTGGTGTGAGTGTGTTTGTGTGTCTCCTGTCTCTGACCGCATGCATTGCTGGTCGTTTTGATGAATGGGAAAAAAGACATTGGTGTGAGAGAACATTTGGGTCATAAATCATACAAAGCATAATGTTGCATAATGCTACGCTGCACTCTCCTACACACACACCGCTGTACCCGCATATGTACAATCACAAACTACTACAGCTACACATAACGTTGAGCATGCTATACTCACACATAGGAGATATTATTTGATATTTTACTCCATTAAAGAGGTTATGTTTTTTACCGGGTTTGTTGGATTGCTTGTAAAAACTAATGAACAGACAGTGATGTATATTTTTGAGAGATAGCACAATAACCAAGGAACAAATGGGAGCTGTTTACACTTGGACAGCTGAGACACATCTTTGTTTACACCTGTATTTAACATATCAAACCGTCCTGCTGACCACTTGTGTACAGGTGTTACTACGGCAACGTCATATCCTCAAGAAGGGCCTGAGCATGTACATGTACTGGGTGTACCAACTGTTTCAGGAATTAGGACGAAGTCGACCTACAAATAATCGTAGTGCAAGATGAAGGAGACTAAATGGTTGTAGCTGTATTTTCTCAGACTCATGAGGATGCACTAGTGCAGGGGTGTCAAAGTCATGCCATGGAGGGCCGAGACCCTGCAGGTTTTCTTTCCAACCAGCTCCTGAAGCAGGTGATTTTAATGATCAGCATCTCCTTCAG
>OOFC01021483.1:4848-25355 GCA_900323345.1 Pseudochromis fuscus
GGCACAGCCCTAACCCCATCCACACACACACACACACACACACACACACACACACACACAGTCATGTAGAGAAACTCACACCAGCAGCATTCCAATGATGTAACCCAGCTGGCCCTTTGTCCTCCACAGCGAGCGTGTGTCTCTCTAATTGGAAAACTCCACATCAAGAGAACACTACACACTCAGTCCAACATTTATTCAAAGCACAATATCCTTGGTCAGAAACTGCAGCAGGGTGTCTCGTGTAGTTCTCCAGGCACGGAGCTAATCCAGCGTTTGACTATGACCGACTCTCTTGTACGGATACAAACTGGCACACTGAGTGACCCAGCTGGGATTTTTAAGTCCCTGAACAACAGGATGAATCCACAGCACCGACTGCAGGCTGCCGCGGAGAAGAACCAGGTTAACCTAAGCAGCACAAAGTACGACCGAGTGCAGCCGAGCAGCTTCACTGTTCTGATCCAACTCCTCAAAATCACTGCAGGACAGATGTGGATCTCTCCCCACTTCCAGCTGTTGTACTGTACAGAGCCTTTTGTTAGCATGTGCTCCACACTGACACCACCTGACTCCTTAGCACACAACGTTATCACTCCCACCTTCAATATCACCCCTGCCTCTGTGCTGCTAATAACGCAGTAGAGGGTGAGAGGAGCCAGGATCAGGTGAGTGAAGATAGCGACAGTTTTGACGACTACTGCACACATGAGCTGCAGTTTGGAGGCAAAGTCATTCAAAACCAAAAATGCAACAGGAGAATTCGGAGTATTTCCACAGTTAGTTTGGGAAGCTTATGACGTAGAAGCAAAACTTACATCTGTGGTTAAAAGTGTTTTCATTAGGGGAACAAAACACGGGAGAGAAAGCTGCTCGTGTAAACATCTGTTTCAGCAGCATCTTGTTTAAATAAACAAAACACTGGTGACATTTGAGTTTGAAGTGAGTATGAATTTGGTATTAACCCACACGGGGGCCTTACCGTGGTCAATGAGCCAGGCCATACACAGGGTGTTGAGCTTCTCATCAAAGAACTCCACTCCCTGAGAAAACAAGGGCAACATAATTAGAGCAATTTCCTGGAAGCCTATAGTCAAATCAGGTCTGACAGTGTTTGTCTGTTTTTACACATGGAGCTAATTAGGACCAGATTTAAACCATGTTTGATATGGCTTTCAGCTGTCTGTCCTAAACTCTGTGACTCACCAGCTGTCCTGCCAACAAGGGCATGTACTCTATGATGGCGAGGCGAACCCTCCACTTGGCATCCTCTGCCAGTTCCACGATGGCGGGCAGCAGCGACTGGGAGAGCTGACGGATCCCGATCACTTCGTTCACACAGTCGAGGTTGGAGATGATGTTGAGACGCACCTCGGGGCACTGTGACGAGGAGATGGAGGTGAGGATGCATTCACCACAACAATGTAGTAAAACAGACACGTCACACTGATCTTGACCTGACATTGTCCAAAGTTCAAAAGCACTAGAGAGTTCAGATTTAATAACTAGAGGATTGTTTTGCCACTCAGGCCAAACCACTTCAGTCACTCAAAACAGTGGAGACTCCCAAGTAGTTTGGTCTCGAACAATACAACCCGGGTTTATATCAAAGAGCCTTAAATGGAGATCTGCTTCAGCTCTCATCTGAACAGGATATTAACAACTGGAACAGCTAAACAAAACTTTTCATCCACATATACTAACAAACAGAAGCTGCAAACTGAACAATGATTTGACACTTTCTGTCTGGCTTGTTCACTAAGAGAGAACAAAGCAGCAGCCAAATAAGGCACAGCCACAATTTGAAGTAATACATCTCTTCAACTCAACTGCACGTCTGCAACATGCTCCCCATCCTGCTCCCTTTTAAAAACTATTCTCAGATAAATGCACTTTGAATGGAAATTTGCAAGTCAGAGCTGTCAGGTTGGACTGTAATCTAATGAGACACTCCTGGTGTTGAGTGAAAATGGGCCGTCTTTAAATAGGACTAAAAGAAAGCAGTGGGACAACTTACAGCCCGAGCTGTCCAAAAACATTTATATAGCTTTGTGTCTCGCCTGCCAAACTCACGTCTGATCTCAATATACAGATTGATGTAATATCAGCATATTCACTTCAGAAGATGGGAATGGACTATTGTTGTTCTCCATAAACCCTTTATATAGAGGAAGATCTTTATTTTGATACTGTAACAGACCACTGAAAAAATTTCTAAATAATCCAAATTTAAAAAAAGCATTCAGCAGTATCTGGTTAAACTGTGTCAAACGTTTCATTGCTGATCAGTCCTCCAGTTGTAAGGTGTCAGTCTGGCAGCCAACTGCATGAATCATCCTCTGACCCAGCAGCCAGGTGGCAGCCAGGTACATCTGGAGGCTGTGGCTAAGTGGCTTTAAGCCGTCTCAGACATGCTGATCACAGACGGCCTAAGAAGTTGGTCAAACTCTGACCCTTGTAAGGAAGCTTTTGTTGTGGATGTTACCAAGTGAAACACCGCCAACTGTGTAGTATCTAAAAAGGGAATTACAAATGTGCATTTCCTTTACCTCGTCCTTGAGCTGAGCCAGGAAGAGAGGCAGTAAGTGCTCTATTGTGTTGTCCTTGCCCAGGATGGTTGAAAGGCCCATAATGACCGAGGCCAGGGCTGACTTCACATGCTGGTTGGTGTCTGAAACCAGTTCCTGATCGGGGTCGGGACACATAGGAGACACAGAGATCAGCACAAAACAAACAGCTGAACTGAAAAGTACGTAAATAAACATCAAGACTATTGCTACTGGTCATATTCACAACACACTACAGAGAGGTTAGGCTATAATCGACTTGTGTGTAAATACACAGTAAAGTGGACTTAATACTAGTGTAGACAACAGTCATTGCACTTAACGACTGCAGGTGGAAAAACCCTATAATATCACATAGACAGAAACAGAGAAGGGTGGAACATAAACAAGTGGCAAAGATGCCCATAGGACTGTGAGGTTCACTGATCACATACAGAACTGATCAATCATCTAATTAAAACTCTAGTTTGAAAAGTCTTCTAGAATTACAGCACTTTTTAGGAAACTGTTGGTTTAGGTTCTTGTTTCTGTATCATGTGACTTTTTTTTTAAACCATGTTTGAGGGTTGTGTGTCAGTTTATTGCTTCCTGTACAGCTTTGTTTCACTGTTGATACAATGACAGGGGGAGCACACTTTCAACACTTTCTGGTGGCAGCTTCTGCAAACTATAGTCTATAGACGTCTGTGCCACATCTACCTGAGCTGCCACTGCCATTACTGAAATAAGTCAAATCACCTGGAAATGACAGAAGCAGCATTACAACAGAACCTGGTGTTCTAGCAACACAACAGTGCCACCTGCTGTTCACAATCGGACCAACACTGGCGTGAAGATCATGTTGTACTCTGTCTTCTGCAACAGCCCTGCAGGATAATACCCACTCTGTTGTAAGCATGTGAGTGTTGTGATCAAGAGCATCAAAGCAAAGAGAAATCATTATCACGTTGGATAATTCTTAACTTTATCCAAATTCATGGAGAAAGATTCTTATTTTTTTCAATTTTGCTTTTTTAGATTTGTCCATTAACTGCTTCGATGTAGGTAGGACCTAAGGCAGCATCTATAAGGGCAAGTGCTATATTGTTTAGTAAACAATCCAACAGCTGGCGGACACAAAGGCTTTTACATAAACTACTGGTCCAATTTTAATCGCACTTTGTATTTAATTCAGAGTTGGAGTTTTACACAGCTCCAGATCAATAAGGATTTCCACAATGCTGTTAAACTCAGAATTTGTTCAAAACCTAATTTTCTTTCTTGCACATCTAAGATGTCATAAGCTGAGTGGATAGTTTAAACGTCTCATTGCAAAAGAGCAAAAATGGCCGACATATTAAAAATAAGACCTAGGTTGTAAAACCAGTTCCAGATAGATGCCACAACACTGCATGTCTGCAATAAACACTTTGGGGGAAAACTATAAAAAGAAGAGTCTGTATCTCTTTTCCCTTTTGTCTTCTGCATAACTTAAAAGTGAAGAACCAGTGACATGTCACAGTGTGACAGAAAGAAAAGTTTGGGTTTTTTCTTACCTTGACACAGGGTAGGATGTGAGTCATGATGATTTGCTCACGACTGTCCTCTGGGAGATTCTCACAGAATTCTGACAAAAACAAACGGACACTGAATAAAACCGGGACAGACTGGAGAGTTTTACCTCTGATTCATCTTTTCAGCAAGCATCTCTTACCTTTGACTTTGTTGGCAGCAGCAGCTCGGACCTCAGCTTCACAGTCCTTCAGAAGATTCTGGAAGGCTGGGACCAGATCATTCTTCGTGATCTCTGGCCCCACTGCTTTCTGGAGCTACATGCAGAGAAAAATCAATGTTTTTCAATACTGAAAACAATCATGAGTGGGAAAACAAAACATCAATACAGGGATCAGGCTGATCTTGTATCCCTTTTCCACCAAGAAGAACCAGATGCTAAAGCTGGTGCTTAGTTAGTTCAGATGTCGTTCCTCCTAAGAAGTGGTTTGCTTTTCCACTGACAAGGACCCATGGAGGAGCCATGTCATTGTGTTACCATAAAACGTCAGTACATCACTGCATATGTCATCTTTTTTGGCCAACCACTGCTGCTTCCCAGCTCTTTCTTATGGCCCTGTCTTTATTGAGTTTTTATAGTTTATTAAGGAGCTGGTCGAGGCTCCGCTCATATCCAGCCGCAGCCACCTCCCACTGAATCCTCTGAAGACTGGCTTGGTCCGAGAGGCTCCCACTAACTTTCAGTGGACTTCAGAAGAAGACCACAGTGCCAGGAAGCACTGGGTCTCCTCCTCAGACCAATGCTGCTTTAATTTAGCAGTCATATAGTTGATTTCACTACGCTACTTGCTAGCTGTTTTAAAAATGGCAGTTCTGTGTTTACACCGTTGCTTGTTGGTCACGATAACCCCGCCCCCAACCACCAACGTAGTCATCACGTAGTCAGTGCTTTGCTCTGGCCCAGGAAAGTTTTTAGCACCTGGAGCTGGTGTTTACGCAGTGGAAACAAAGAACTGGTGCAAAGTCAGGCACTGGACCCAGCTCGATGGAAAAGGGGTATTAGAGTCAGACTGCACAAAATCAGTTTGAGGCATGTGAGATTATGCAGCGGATGTATTGTGATTACAGTATAAACTACAAAAAGCACATGAGTACAGAGACATGTTATCAGCTCATGTCATCTATCTGCACCACTGAAGGAGACTTTATACAAAGAGGGCTTTTGCAGGCACAGATCCATAAGATTTCACACCGCAAACTTAATTTTTTGATTCACCGCCCACTCCAAATTGTGCTTTTTAAAAATTGTGCTTCAAAAAACTGCAGTGAAAAGTCTATTCTGTGTCATTTTATGTCACATTCTGGTTGGTTACTCTGTATAAACAAAACAGATTGCTTCAGACATAAAAAAAAAAAAAATCAACAAATGGTGCCTATCAGACAGCTCTACCTTAAAAGTTGTCTAAGCTTAGAAATGATCAGACACATCTTGATATTAATCTTCAAATGTTGGAAGTTCATTTCTTTGTGATTGATTTTCTGATTGAGTTAAATGACTCACTGAAATTCAAAAGGAAGGGTTAGGAAGTACAAACTAATTTTACAGCTTCAATTCAACCACAAACTGAAGATAACTAAATATGAAATTTGCCAAACACCACGATTGTGTGTTTAACAGCATGCGTTGGCCACAAGTGTATCAGTATTTGTACTGAATTTTGACTTTATCACAGACAGTGAAATGTCAAAACTTTCAAACCTAATTCCCACTGTGACAGAGTGCTGTCACAGTGAACATAAATTCTGGCCTTAAGCCCAGTGTGCAATTAGCAGATGCCAACACTGCTGAACCTAAATGGCTTTTTCAATCATAAATTACTGATTTAACTTCAAATGATAGCTGGGAAATTAGGTTTTCTGCTTACCTCTGAGAACTTGTCGGCCACCATGTAACGGACCCTCCAGGATTTATCCTCTGCAGCCTGGCGCAGTGTTGGCATCACCAAGGTCTCAAGGTCCTCCTGAGGCAGCAGAGTGGCAATACTGACACAAGCCTCCACTGCAAGCAACCGCACTGAATCCTGACAGAGAAAGAAAATGCAATCAGATTGGCCATCCCAGGGTTTAACAACCAAATACAGTCAGAGTTGTGTGCACAACACAAGAATGCAACAGGTGTTTAGGTAGAGAAGGAAGAAGATAGGATCTCATACCTGCTCATCAGAGGCCAGAGCAGTGAAGAGGGAAATTATGTCACTTTTTACATAATCCAGCTCCAGGACTTTGGCAAACTCTCCCAGCTTAGATGCAGCAGCACGACGTACCATAGGAGTGTCATCTGAGCACAAGGTGCGAAAATACCTAGAGATAACCAGAGATATCAGAGGAACATCAAAAATCAGTAGCAAACATGGATATATGCCTAAAATGACCACCTTATATTTAAAAATGGTTTGCCGCCATTAACAAGCCACTTACTGGCGAATCTCAGTCTTTATACAGGTGGAGACACGAGGATAACACACACTCAACAGGCCACAGGCAGATGTGCGAGAAGTGAACCAGTCACCACTGGCCAGCCGCTTCACCAAAGGCTCAAAGTGGACCTCCAGGTCAACTGGACAGTGCTCCTGAGAGATCTTTCGCAGGGATTCCACGGCTTTGTCTCTGACTACTGTCTCCTCCACTGTAGCTAGACTCTCAAGAGGAGGCTGCATTTAAGAAAAAAAAAGAGTTAGATTGGCCTAAGTCTCTGTGCCATCATTTCAACTGTTTCAGTAAACTTACCAGAAGACAGTGGACGTACTCCGGCCCTCCCACCAACATAGTGAAATTGCCAAGCTGCTCAGCCAGTGCCAAGAGCACCTCATCTTCATCATAGATGGTGTCTGCAGGATGATGTAAGATATGGAACACGTGAGAATGTGTAAACCATTGCTGGGTGCTTCTGCAACAGCTCTTACTAGTTAAAAATACAACATATTCAGCACTTTTGGATTTTAACAATCCAGGTGACTGACTTTATTACCTGTCAGGAAAGGTAGGAGTTCAGAGCGAGTCCTTTCTACACCAAGAGCCAGGGCAATGGTGGACAGCTTCTTAATGCTGTTAAGACGCAACTGTAAAAAAAAAAAAAAAAAAAGCACATGCATTCACAATATATTCACAATGAAGATCGCGCATATTTAACAACGTGCGTCAATAATCATCCCTCACTAAATCCCGCTAACCCAGGTAGAATTACTAGATACGCATTAGTCAATTGAATCTTATCCTACTTTAGGATCACCGTCTTTCACACAAGTAGCAACCTACATATAGCCGGCATTTTAAATGGAAATTAACAGCATTTACGGCATCTGAATCAAATTACTGGTTTACATTAATTGTCAAGTAGTGCACAGGGTAAGAACATTTAACTCTCATCAAAGCGGCCATGAAGCCCCGCTGTTGTGATTGCTAACTTCCCCGCTTGGCTAGTATCCTGCTTGATACTAGCGATACCTTACAGCTAGCGGCTAAACCGATGACCTGAATGGGTTATCTGACCAATTTCATATAAAGAGCTGCATATTTCCATCTATTTAGGTTTGCGCCGACCACGAAGCATATTGATTATTACCATACATTTCAACTAAAATCAAAAATTCCGTCAATAAACTAGAATGGCAAGGCAGGGTGCGCCCGGTAGAAAATTCCTGAAAGGCCTCGGCCGGGAACGTAGGCTAGCATGTTTGCTAGTTAGCTACCGAGCAATCAGACGCCTTACTAAGGAAATACGTCAAAATTGCTTTTATTTTTCTGCACGATATAAAATGATAGATAATCCCGAATCCAGTGTCACTACCTGAACGTCCTCATTTCGCAGTTCGTCAATGAGAACGGCGATAGGGTAGAGAGAGTCGTCTCCATCAGCTCCTGCCATTTTGGATTCTGTTGCAGTTACCGAATGGCGCTGCTGTGCTGCACTACGGGGTTTCTGCCAGAGAACAGCGGCTGCAGGGCCCTCCCTCCTCCGCTGCCGCGCTGCTGGTGCTTTCAGGGATCCTCCGAAAAATAACTTCTCAATATATCTGACTGCATAACACATTTTGAAAATAAATTACACTCTTGAAAGTTGGCGAGGATATGTTCCCAAAGTCCCCAGTCATGGTTTGAAATGTGCTAAAAATTAAAGTAATGGTTATTTGCATGTTTTTTTCTGGAAAAACCTGCCAAAATATTTGGGAAAAAAACATTAAAACATTTTTTCGCAATATGTAACTGCATTATGCAAAAGTTGTGACAAAACTTACGTAAAACAAGGACAACAACAACAACAACATTTATTTATAACAGTTAATACCGAATACGTATATTAGGTTAAAAAGATTCAGAGTTTACTGAAGTAAATACTGTATTGCATTTACAGTTTGATGTACACAGAGAGACATACAAATTATTATATTACTGATAATGATTGATTTCTCGCATTCAATTTTGATAGCGAGGAGCGGCTGCCATAAGTTGCGTGCCAGCCGCCAATAAACACTACAAGAAGAAGAAGAAGATAGCGAGGAGCAGCTTTTATTTCGAAAACCAACACACCGGATATTTTGCTGTGCTATGATCATAACTGGTCAAGATGGCGGCTCAGCAGCAGCAACCTCTTTCTCAGGCCGGATTACAACAACCTACTTCGTTACAACAACAGCAGCAGCAACAACTGAGTCAACAACAAGACTTTGACCCAGTTCATAGATTTAAGATGCTGATCCCGCAGCTGAAGGAGAGTTTGCAGGTAAATGTGCCGCATATGAGCTGGAGACTGAGCGTCTGGTGACAATAGCTAAAGTTGGCTTGCTAACGGTGTCACAGTGTAAATAATACAGCTTGCTTGATATGATAAAAGCTGTTCCACAACGTACCTTAAATGCAGTACTTTTATTTTTCATATTCAGAATGTGATGAAGATTGCGTCCCTGAATTTGGCTCACAACACGACCATTGACAACGGCATGTGAGTAGAATGGTTGTGGGAACTTCGCAGCAGTGATCATCAACACGGATCTCTCTCTCTCTCTCTTAGTCTCAGACACATTCTAATGCGTCACTATTTTGTTCTTTTACTTCAGCAAAAGCAGTGACGCCTCAGTTCAGCGCTTTGACAAGAGCCTGGAGGAGTTTTACGCCCTTTGTGATCAACTGGAGCTGTGTTTGGTAAGACTTTAGCTGACATAAACTGTTGGGCAACTCTTACAGTTGTTCATTCATCATATTTGATATAAAGTGATTACAGAAAAACCCCAATGGCACGATGCAACCAAATTCATATGGGTTCCTGAAATAAATAATCGAGTTTTACATTTATAGCCTTTTTTTTTTTACATGATCATATGTATATACCTAAGGAAACACAAAACCAATGGTCAATATGAAGTTTCATAGAAATGTTTGAAAATAAAGAGATCATATCCATCTCTGAAAGTTGGTATTCCACCATCAAGGACAGTCTCAGCAAGGCTGCGATTTTAAACGAGCCCATCAGAAAAAAAAAATGGTTGAAATGCAAAGACAAACATATGGGCTCAGCATGCACAAGCTGCACATGGTGTGTTAGACTGCATCATGTGTAGCTTCTGCATGCTGAGCTGTGCAGCTGTTTCATAAATGGTCAAATATGCCTTTTCTTTTTTGTAGGCTCTCAATATCGCAAGCTAACAGCCTATGCATGTATTTACATTCCATTTTCTGTTGGTTTAGTGCTTTAGTGCTTTGCAGCACTTTTTTAAAAGTATATATATAATTTGTTTTTGATTACTATTCCTTCTTTTTCTGTACTTTAAATAATTATCTTCTTTATAAGTCACACTGTACCTACCATGAAAGAAATGACTCAAACTCACATTTTCTCTTTTCTGTGCAGAGGCTGGCATACGAGTGCCTCTCGCAGAGCATCGACAGTGCCAAACACTCACCCAACCTGGTCCCAACAGCCACTAAGCCAGACACAGTGCAGACAGAGTCCATGTCTTACGCCCAGTACCTCGGCATGATCAAGTCTCAGATCTCCTGTGCCAAAGATATCCACAATGCTTTGCTGGAGTGCTCCAAGAAGATCGCAGGAAAGGGACAGCCTCAGGGAATCATGTAAACCAGGACTGACTTTTCAGACTCTTTCTACATTTCAGTTTACTCTACAGCGATGCAGTTTGACTTCACAAAATCCTGTATATTTGGTTGAGTTTTTTTTAAGTTAAGTTAACCGCTGTGTAAATATTTCTGACAGAAAAGTCATGTTCTACGATGACCAGCAGGTGGTGGCAGAGTTGCAATTGACATCTTTTGTAGCACATTTGTATTGACTATTAAAACCTTTCTTACTGATACTGATGTTTTCTCATTATTCAAAAGGCACAAAGTAAGCACTGTTTTTTTATTATTGTTATTATAGGCATAGTTCACAGAATCCAGGTAGGTAGAGAGAGGGCTTAATTAAAAAAGGTATATATACAAAAAAAAAATGTTAATGCGTGACATTGTCCAGTTCAAGTCAGTTGAGTTTGTGTACCAATGGAATGAGAGGAATGCAGCAAACTAACATTATCAGGCCAAACTAACATTACTAGTCAATCAGAAGTAGTGTGGAGGTCGGTCTTGAATTCACTGACAGTTCATTTTACCTGTTCTCTGTAGGTTTCTGTAGTAAACTATATTTGTTCATTTCCTATTTTGTATTAATTTACTATTATTCACTTTACCAGTTCTTGGAGCACTTTAATGTTTTTGTTGTTAATGGAACTGAACTGTAGTTTTCTGTAGAAAATTATTTTCTATATCCTATTTGTTTTGAACACAAAAAGATGAAAATGTTACAAATTCAGGTGAAAATAATATCCACAGTTCACTGTTGCACTGTAGCTATTCACAAATTGTTTTTGTATCAATTAAATTATTATAATTGAATTAAATGGTTGCTAATCGAATAATTCCTCAAACTAATTAGCCAGATAGAGTTTCACATGCCCTTATAACATTATGACCTTTAATTTCTGAAATTCATATTTTAGATTGTAGAGCATCTTATTACCTGTGAAACACATGCCCTGCCTGTCGGATCCATTGTCCCACCGCTCTTTTCTTTACTTCAAGCTGTATGAAGATGGAAAAAGAATATTTGCCAAACAAGTTTCATTTGCTCTTCTACTTATTTATATGCTGTTTAACTTATGCACTTATTATTATTAACACCACCAGAAAACAATATTTCCTGCTGCTGTCCTTACCATTTGCTCATCAATATTTTACATGTTTTTATCCTTAAACTAAAGAAAAGTAAAACACAACTACATCAGAAATTTTAACCTAGAAGTGGGTCAATACTGGAGTAACTACATGCTGGTTTACCTTTAATATTTAAAGGCTCCTATTTTATTGTATTTGTTTTCAGTGAAGTGGGAGATCTATCATGACCTTTAAAATAACGAAAACTCATTTTCTAGAGGCAGCAGGGAAAGGTGTATTTCAATAAAAGTGATCACATGAATTCACTAACAGCTGAACGGTCTGTCCTTGGAGGATCCTGAAAAAGAAGCATCCTTTTAAACCTCTGTTAAAAGTGGTAGGGAATATGAAGAGTAGACTTATTTTTTCCCCTTTGCGTGTCCAAGCAAAGGGATTAATAAACCCTCATACACAAGCACGTGAGAGGGGAGCATGGCGGGTTTGCAGCTGTGTAACATCTCAGACCAATCTGAGGTACTGACAAGTGCTTAGATCCAAAAATACTATTCTGGGTCACGACCAGGCACAAGAGGTTCACCACAATGCAGGCTCACGCTCTCATAAACCTCCTGCAGGGCAAACTAACACACAGTGGAGTGGAGGGCTGTAGGAAGAGTTTTTCAGCATTTCTACAATGAGATAAACTTCTTCTAACTGATAAGAAAAAAACAAAACAAATTCATTTTCACATTTTTATTTTCAGACAATTACCTGTGTTGACACAGATCTCACATTTAAAGCTTGTAAAAATATACAGAATAAAACTTGAATTATTGAGAATAATCCATTTGTAGTCGAGAGGTCGTGCCGTGCAGCACAATGCAGTTCATCAGATGAAAAACGAGAAACCACAGTCACAATATAAAAAGGGAAGGGTGATAGTTTTTCTTTTTCTTTTTACAAAGATTACAGCAGATAAAATACAAATCTCTAGAACATCAGGTGCTAAACAATATAATTATAAACAGACAATTATCTAAGTGCATGAGTGGATTTCACACAAGTCATTTGTTCACTGTGTTCTGTGTCCTGTTGCATTTTAATAATCAAACAGAATGACTGTGTTGAATGTATAACAGTTATACATCAATGGTGTGAAAGAATTAGAACAACAACACGTTATTACTGTGAAACTATCGGGTTGTTTTTTCCGGTTCTATACCCCAATGTGACACATTTTCACTAATATCAAATAGTCTCAAAGAATAATTTGTTTTTTGATGGATTTTTTTTTCAGCAGACTTAAATTAATGCCAGTGAGCTATAGAAACAAACTGTTGATATTGTTCAAGTGCCTCCATGAACTCCATGTCTTCCCATTATTTTATGTATTCAAACCACAACGCTGAACTGTGCAGAGAGTCAGAGTACCTCATGTTGAATAGGAAGTTTCAGCATGCAAACTACACTCAACTGTTCAGCATGCCTGACAAAATATGGTCTAGCTACTATGACATGTAGGCGAGTGTGTTTGTGTGTGTGTGTGTGTGTGTGTGTGGGGGAGACGCCAGTGTGCACTATATGGTGCTTGAAAGATTTTGATAAGCACATAAACAGCAGACGTTTTCAATGCTTCACCAAGTTGGAGTCTTTACTTTTACCAATGCAGTTCAATCTCAGCTTTGCTCTATTGTTGGTCCCTGTGAGAAACACAGACAGAAATTAGTAGAGTCAAAAGGTCAATAACTTTGTTGCCATAATAACAGTTGTTTACAAAGTGAGTGTGTCTGGCAGCCCTGCTCAGATTTTCTAATGAATGAACATGAAACATTCTTTTCAACAGTTTGGGCAAAACCAGTAAATCTTTTTTTTTTGTTGTGTAGAATTTTAATCTGAAAAAGGAGATTTAAAATCCCAGATAGTTTTTGAAAACAAAGTTAAGGCTATAAAGATATTGAAAAGCATATTCAGGTAATTAAGAAATGGTAATGTTTTGGAAATAGTGCAGGTCAAGTTGGAGTCTAGAAAGAAGCAAATCTAGGAGAAGCAAATCTAAACCCTTGTTTGACT
Source organism: Pseudochromis fuscus (assembly GCA_900323345.1). Lineage (NCBI taxonomy): Eukaryota > Metazoa > Chordata > Actinopteri > Pseudochromidae > Pseudochromis > Pseudochromis fuscus. Next base: position 18,180 of record OOFC01021483.1, read on the forward strand.
GCAAAAGACCATCTCAGGACATGCAAGGTGAAGTCTTAAAGTATTTTATTACAAGTAAGAATGAGAAACAAACAACTGAAATGTGTCGTATTAAACTTTGTCTGTTGCAAATCAGGTCATCTTTTCCTCGCTTAGCTAGTCACAGTAACAGAAGTTTTCTATCAGGGTCCTCTAACTTTTGCATGCCACTGTATCTATGCCTTCCACTTGTTTGTCATTTGATCCTGATATACAGATTCTGGCCTGTCGTCAGCTCTACACGTGGTCTGGACACTGACCTGTGGGCCTGCTCGGGACCGGTGATGGCTGCCCTGTGAACAGCCCGCGGTCGAGGTCCCTGCAGGCGAGACATGGGGGCAGATGGCTGAAACTTGGACACCTCCTGTTGCCACTCATCATCGAAAGACTGTGCTTCAGCTGAAGGTGAAGGATCATGATCATGTTAGGTGGACTGATGGCACAGAAAAACCAAGACAGTGGCACTTAGAGAGGGATAATACTGCATTCAATGAGCTAGTCTACGTAACAAGTCCAAGAAATCTGCCAATCTTTCGTTTATCTATAACTGCAACAATCTGTTGGTTAGTTTTTGGTGATTTATGGCACATGTTTTAATTTAAAAAATCAGAAATTGCAGGAAATGGAAAGCTTTAACTTACACTCATCCATATTCTGAAAGTCCTGGTTGAACTCCTTCTCTCCTGTTTTCTTGTTGTGTTTCTTCTCGACAACATGTCCCCTGTCTTGGATGTGGTGACCAATTCTCATCTTCTCTACGCCGCTCTCAGAGTCTTTAAGTGCGTGTCGGGTTTCTTTAATCTGGGGGGAAAAAAAGCCACGAGAAAACCCATGAGACACATCTGGACCACGGAGCAGAGTGGAGTACAACACTCTCCTGCTGGTGTGGCTAATAACATTATTAATGGTTCCACTCAGGAGTGTTTGTTCCAGGTCCTCAACACATAAAGATGTAGTTTTTAAAGTTCAGTGTTTGAATGTACTCTGATATAATATTGTAAGACATGCACTGATGTACTTACCCCCCCTGGGGCACGGCGAGTCGATGAGGATGCCTGGAAGACCTTGGGAGGCTCATTTCCAACTTTGGAATATGTCATTACTGACGAGGAGCTAAATGAGTGGGTGTTTGAATCTGTGGACATGTTTTCCTGAAACACACAAACACACACAGTTAAGAAACCACACATCAGTCTGATAAAGCCGCCAAGGAAGAGGAAATGAAATCGTTACTTGAACAAACTCACAAAGTTTCTGTGCATCTCCTCCATCCTGCTCCTCATGTTGGCCATGGTGTTTTCAAACATGCCAAAAGGATTCCTCATCATGTCCTGTGCAAAGCAAAAAAACAGTCAAAGCCACGGCAGTGGATTCTGGTCCACTGGCTGGGTTCATATGCCACCTGGTCACCAGGCATTATCAGCTCATAAAGAACGCCATCATGTGTACAAACATACATGCACAAAGGACAGTGTGCTAAATGTGTCGTACATGTGTGCCGCCCGGGTCACTGTAACCAGGACATTCACATTTTATCACTTCAGCATATGTGACCTAGTGACATTCACAATCACAGTAGTCCAGCATGTCTTCATTGAAGGTTTTTCCAGCATCGAGAACTGAAAGGTGGACGACTCCCTCCAATTCTGAGCAGTTTTTATGAGAACAAGAAAGAATAAGAAATCTGACTTGAAAAGTTTGTTCTAAGTTGGATTTATTGTACAGCATTAAACACCAGGTCATCTTCAAAAAGTGTTTGTAATTTTTCTTTTGGCAATTCTGTAAACTGTATTATTAAAAAATATAACATTTTAATCCCTGTCTCATGGGACAGGATTGTAATAATAATAATTAAAAAAACACAACTGATTCATTTTTAGTGTGCGCATGTTCACACTTTTCTATTCATTCCAAATAAAATAAATCAAGTGTCTGAGAGTTGAGGTATCTCTCTTCCTCATTTTCAACCGGACAAATTTTGTATACCACTCTAGTCCATCATGCATGTCACAGTAAGACGATGTTTATCACTGCACATTAAAAATGTCTTCACATTAGACCTTATGTGGGGGTGCAGCTGAAACAGACCAAACTCTTACAAAAACTCATGCATCATCAGCCGTTTGTATCTTGTCAAAGGAACGAGGATGATGATGCTGCAGGTAGGACCAAAACTCAAAGTAACACACAGTCACAGTGTCTTTACAAAAAGTATTTTTGGGGAACTGAACAACAGTGAGAATTCAGATCAGCCTTCAGATAATCTATCCTAAACTACACAAATTGTAGGAAAAAGTTACTTCACACAAGTTTCAATTTGATACTGTGGTGAAAACACCACTTTTACACTAAGAGTAGACCTAATGTTGAAATTGTGTTTGGGTGTTCACTACTTCCAAATCAATCAATGGTGAAGAGATAAAACTTTAGCATCCACGTAGTTTCATGCTAACAGAGTTAAAACGATGGGAAACAGCATGGATTGAGATTATGGTGTAAAGTTCAAGTGAATGCAGAGGAAACACTGTGAACAGTCAACACAGCAGACACAACCAGTTACAGAGTTGGAGCATGCAGCGTGTAACTGAACAACACAGCAGTCTACTGACCGTGCTGTCAGTGCTGCCAAAGGGCAACAATGACCGGCTCATATCCTGAGGATTCAAACAACATCAGTTTAGCATCACAGCACAGTCTGAACATTGTATGTTTCATACACACATTTTAAAGGCCTGATTTAAAGCCATCAGTTACACGTCTACAACAGATTTACACAATATTCTTCGATACTCATGGGTACAAAACATCTGTCACGTAACCAGGCTTTGAACAAGATTGAAAATAATTGTCCACCATTACCCAGTGAAAGCTTGTGAACGTGCCAAATATCAGCATCACTAATCTACACTCGAGTTCCAGCTCAGTGATATTTATACACACACACCAATCATTTAGACTTTTTCATGTTTGCTGAGGTTGTTGCCAGTAAGCTGTTAGCTTGTCTTACATCGGTCACTAAACCCTCGACACAGCTACACACAGCTCTCCACGCGGGTGTAAGCACAGCTGTTCAAGGCCATGAACCAAGCACTGAGGAGGCAGTGAGGAGGGAGCGGCCTGCAGCCCTCATCAGGCTCTGTGTTCCCGGGGCCAAGACCACAGGTGTTTGTGACCCTGTGGCCCTGGACACGCATCTCAACAGCCATCACTATGTGTGCGAGAGCATTTGCTGGGGGTGTGTGATGCGTAGGGGTATTGTGCATAATCAGTGGGGTGTTGAATGACTTGTGTTCCATGTGTAATTGGGTCGCATTGCCAGAGATTAGTGTGGGTTTAACACTGAAACTGAGCTTCATTCTAGGAAGGCTACAGTGGGCTGGGTGGACCAGTCAGGACAGGGATCTGACAGGGGTCGAAGAGTCCACGGCTGCTCTCTCAGCTCTTTTCAAAGGTCAAGCTGACGTGAAACGCTCCTGCCCCCTATTTATGAAGCCTCATAGCCAATTTTATCCCACAGTGGCATCTATGAACTAATAAATGCCAGTTACATATCTGCCCACATTATATTTAGACTAAAGTTAAGCAGAGGAGAGATTGAGGGTTCAAAATAAGGAACACAGACCCAGCATTGTACACATTACACATTATTTTAGGCTGTCTGGACTGACTGGAAAATTGGTGTTTTCTTTTCTGTCTCCTTCTCAATCTGATAATGAACCCTGCCACTGTGCCCTCAGATGTACACTGCCCCAGCAGGAGGTACAAGATGTTGTGTACTCTTGTATTTACAAGAAAAAGTGAGGAAGTGGTGCATCATTGATGGCTTTAGTGAAATTTGTGCTCCTCGAGCTAAAAGATGACAGAAAAGGTGAAAGCGCACTGAACCTACAAGTGGTGAGTAAGATGTTTTTTTTAAGTTGCTTTATGTAACTAGAGGGTCTGGAAAGTGAAACTTAATATCACATTGCAAAAATGTTTTGCTTCTCACTTGGTGCTTGCTGTGTGCCAGCAGCAGGAAGAAAATCTGGCTTAATCTATAACGAAGGTGATATCAGCTCTTTCTGTGGTAGTTCCCATATTGTCATGGCCCAAGCACAACAAGCCACAGAATCAAAGAATCTACTTGTCACTTAAACTGATGCTTGACTGTCATTCAACAGTACTTTTGTAAACAAGTGCCCAGATGAATGAGCGCTTTGAAAGGTGATATGTACCAGGTAGTGGATATTGGCAAGAGACAGAGAAATGTGAGTACTCATAGCAGCCTTGGAAGGTAAGATGGGGCTTATTTTCCCACTGGGAATCTAATGCTTGGTAAGCTAATACAAGAAGTACAAGCCTTCCAGCATTATGTGGCCAGTGTGTATGTGTGTGTGTGTTCGTACATGACAGTGGATCTAGGTTATTTTGCAAGCTGTGTGTGTGTTTTTGTATGTATTTTTGTGTGCACATTTGTGCCTGTGATATCGGAGAACAGTTTGAGAGAGAACTGTCTGTCATCTAGCTGCTAATGCACCAGAGCTGCCAAGGCACGTTCTGTGAAACAGATGGACGAAAAGAGCAACAATGAGAAAACAGAGTGTCTGTGACATCTGAACATGCATGCCTTCACAAAGCCAACAACGCAGCACCACAGCTTTAGCCTTTTGACCACTGCTGGGTAGCACTTCTCCTTATCTTCAGACAGTGACTATGTGTGAGAACAGAGAGCAGAGTACTGTGATAAAAACTGTGGATTACTATGGTAATCCAGCATTAATTCTACAAATATTTCTATACAGAAGGTACTGTGTTTATGCTACATGACTATTAACAAAAGAGTCTATATCACACATCTGAGTCTCTATCTCTTGTTTAAAGCATTGACTGTATATAGAAAGGACAAAGCTAATGTGACGTCACCTGTTGGTTTGTCGACTCGCGTTTTAAAGCCAGGAGATCAGCATTTGAACATTGCCATGCTGGTCGTTTGGAACCAGAAATGACCATATTTAAATATGAAGGGAGGAGTGAGGAGGCGGGTCTGACCTTTGAGCCCAAAGTCACTGCACAAAGTCGAGACTCAACTTCAGTGCTGGTCACACTGGGCATCAGACCTGTCGATCAAACTAACCACACCCCAAAATATTCCTCTCTTTTAAGTCTAATATCAACTTAATTAAGATTTTTTTCGGATGGACCACCAGATCACTGATATGAAGAACTGACTTGAGTGGGAGGATTTTTGAATTCAAGTCAATTGAAGCCAGAGTTTTTAGAGCCAGCACCTAGTGGCCATTGGAAGTATTGCAGTTTTTTTCACTTCTGCATTGGCCTTATTTGTGAGCCCTGGTTGCTTTGTCCATTTCTATAAACAGTCTGCAGTTTGAAGCAAGAAAATAAAATGGGTTCTCCACATCACAAAGAAAGTTTACGAATCTTTTTTTTTTTTTACCAAATTGCTATTGCTGCAACTTGTGATCCGGCTGGAAAAACACTACATCAGGCATCTTTCATTACCTCTTCATAACATCATGCTGTTCCTGAACACAGTGAACTAAACTCTAATGGTGGACTGAAACATTGTATTTACACGCTCCTTAGTAAAAAATGTATTGTCAACAATTTATGGACAAGTCAAACCTCCTTATATTAAACAATTTGTTTAGCTGGACATGTTGCAGTGTGGTTCCACTTCACCCACTGTCGTTGAGGTCATTATTCAAGTGCTCAGAGCCCCTCCTCAGCTGGCATTGGTTAGTTAATGGCATGATGCTAATAAAGAGTAAGCAGACTGCTGGCAATTGAGGCGAGGCTTCTGATGAAAGTCATTATCATGGATAAATATACAGGCTCTCTTGAGGGAGTGGGATTAAAGCAGGTGACAGGGACTAAGTTTGACTTAGCACGGATAACTAGGCAGTGGAGGGGGAGATACAGGAAAGGTTAATGAGTGCAACACAGCAAGTCAAAGCTATTCCACTTCCTACTTACCTGTCTTTTTCATTAACATCAAAATATTCCACAGCAAATAACTAGCCCATTGCTACTTTCTAACAATTACACCTTGACTGCACATCGCAGGGCCACAGCCTCTATTCTTAGGATAATATCAAAATAAACAGCTATTTTTCAGGAGCAGCTCATGTCAGCAGAGCGAAGCAGAATTCTCTGGGGTCCTGTTGCTGTGAGTGTTAGAGAAGTCGGTACATGTATTCGCAAGAAAGTAGTGTGTCAGTGGAACAATGCACTATAAATAGGGCTTCTCGGGGCTATAGATATAACTGTCCAGAGAGGCCAAGGGGGTTGCCCTTCCACAAAACCAATGACTCACATGGCCCCATCCCTCAGCGAGCGGCGCTCCAGTTTCACTGCCAGTGGCCAACTTCCACTATAACCTGAGAAAACTTCCTCCAAACAGTAATCTTCTGTGGTTATACCCTCATGAGAGGGTCATAAGGCCTAACTTAATCCTTTCTAGACCCACATGACATATCGATAAATGTCTGTAAACGTGTGTCTCTCACCCTGTGTTGGTTTCTCAGTGCGTGGGATGAGCTTGGATGTTCTACCATGTCACGACCATGGCTTCTCCCATCCATTATACTGGGCATTAAGGGCCCACCAAACGGCTCAGAGAAGCTACGCATCATCTGCCTCATGTGCTCCCTATGAGCACGGAAGGGATCCCTGTGGGAGAGGAAGACGAAGTGAAGACAAGTGCATCTCAACACTCACTGAGAAATTCAGCATGATGATGCGGACAGTTATGAACCATGACAAAAGTTCCTAGAGATTAAAAACAAAATAGAAAGTGTCTTGGTGCTTTGCACTCTAAGTCTGTATTTGAGAGTGAATCCTATCTCTTAGATCAGTTTTGAACTCATTAAGGGTAAATTCTTCCATGAAAACAACATACTGAACTAAGAAGCACCCCTACAAGAATTTCAGTCATCGTTAACACTCACCTCAGAAGTTTTTAACAGGGATTCACTAGTGTAACAAGTAATTGCAGCACACTCACTATCATTGTAGTATTTCAGAAATGACCAATTACCATACTGTAATGAAGAGTTTGTTACTAGGATATTATCTTTTTATTTATTTCCTATTATGATACAAACCTGATTTAAAACTTTACAATAATACCCTATTTTATTAACTGGCATCCAGTCTCTC
>OOFC01021495.1:0-10986 GCA_900323345.1 Pseudochromis fuscus
ATCTTTCAGGAATCCTGCTGCTTTTCCTAAATAACCCCCCAACTCAGAGAGCTCCCCAGGTCCCACTCACACTCCCCCACCTCAGCTTCCCTCTTAGCAGACACTGGGGCTGCTGCATAATTCAGGAGCCACATGTAGGCTCAGAGGTGTTGCTCACTGTTGGCAACACACACACACACACACAGCCTGACAGACTAGAAGAATGTCATTCCCATGATACACACAGCAGACAAAGCATATCACATCAGCATCAATGGATGAAGCTCAGTTCACTGCTGCCGTGTGGTGTGTGAGCTCTGAACAAGTGTGACTCATTAGTGTGTATTTACCATCCAAACCTTTTAGCTGTGTGTAGGTTTGTGCAGAAATCTCATCGAGTCTGTGCTGCACACTCATCTAGAAAAGGCTTAGCTGGCCATAGCAGAGTGTGTAGCCGCCCAGGCGTGGACACACACACACACACACACACACACACACACAGTACTGGGCAGTAGCAGCAGGGACAGAAAAATAGATTGTGACATTAGCAGGATGCAATCTTTAAAGCTGGGCTCCACACTGCTGCCACCCACTTCATCTGAGTGTTTGACTCTATTAGCTCCACAGCTCTGGATGCTCATAGTGCCCCCCCACACACACACATACACATACACATACACACACACCAGAATAAGCCACCACAACAGTGGGCCTATGGACATGGAGGAGACCAGGTAATAGATTAACATATTTGTTCTGGGAACTCTGCAGGTTAATAATCCATGTAATTGCAAAGCTATGTGTAGAAATCAGGATCCTGGCCTCGCGTCACATGTCGTCTTTACCGCATACTGTCCATTTCACAACAAAGTGGCCTCATTGTGAGGAGCTCACTGTAAGCCCGGCAACTTTACCTGAGGATCTGGGGCTAATACAACAAAGCTGTAAGTTACATTTCCCTGTTAGAGGAGCTTACTGATTTGATATAAATCAGCTTTACCTGAGTCCTGACAGCTGTTGATATAATCAGCAGTCCTGCATGTAACTGTTCAGGTAGTTTAACCTGCACTGAGGCCATCAGTACAACACAATGTACAGTATTCACTGGTAGATGGATCACTCCAGTTTCTGTACAGTGTCAGCAAAGGAGGTAGTGTGTCTGTACAAGTACACTTTCAGAGATCTACATTTATCTACACACCTGGTAAAACACTTTCTGTTTTGTTTCAAAGACAAAGTAACTTTTCTGTGACACATTAAAGGTGATCTCAGACTTTGGTTTACATGCAACTGTGAAATCAGATCACATCTGGGTTTACACCTGTATTAAACCATCCTGCTGACCCCCTGAACTCACCAGAGGAGCGCTCTTGTAGCAGTTAGCACAGTTAGCTAACAGAGAGAAGGCACAAAGATGAATGAACAATGTTACATGTTGCAGCCGAGGCAAGACGAAGGAGACTGAACAGAAAGAGAAAGAAGTTTAGGAGTCATGCATCCCGTGTTTTCAGGTCACTGGGAGTCGTGGACGTCACAGACGTAAATAAAAAAAAGTTGCAAGGCCTTTGTCTTGTGGGTCACAAAGGCGGCATGACTAAACCAACATAAAGAAGATTTTGGACATGTGTGCTTCGTAAAGATTGTACTGAAGATGCGCTTTAGATTTACTTTGTATGTTGTGAGTACATCCGCTGTACTCCACATGAGCAGGAAACTTGTTCCCGCCGTGTGTCTTTCACCAATGGAAAACAAACACACATCAGACCTGCAGACACCGTACGGCACACTGTGTCATCACCAAAACATGGGAATTCATAGTTTGTTGATCATGACCAACATCCTCCATAGGTGGGCTCTACATTTGCACCTGCGTAGTCTGAGTTTTTCCACATGTGTACAGCTGGTGCACCGAGGCTTTAACATTGTCCACCTGTGATCCCATCACTCGATTCACATCTACCAACCTCGTGTGAACAGGGCCAAACAGTTTAGGTTGAAAACTGTTGTGGCTGAGAATTGAAAACACCACAATGTTTACCAACAACATTACCTGTGTAATGCAGCTGCCATCACTAATCAAGCTCCATAATTGTCTCATCAAACTCATGCAGGGAGCAGAGGAAACAAACAATCCAGCAAATGTGTCAAACAATCAGGATCCTTCATGTGAAGTGAGTCCTGCTCTCACATCAGCACCAGGCTGACGACACACAGCTCTGCAGCACGTCCAACAACTTAACACTGCACCTCTGACACAACAACTCTGCACTGACCAGGCCTGTGTCATCACATCAAATACTGAACATTTAGACACACAACACATTTGTTTTAAAACAGGAAGAGACAGATATGACACGTGTCTACTGTCCACATGGCTGCTGCTTGGTGAGCCAGGGAGAGTGTGTGTGTGTGTGTGTGTGTGTGTGTGTCTGTATCTGTCTCCGTCCGTCCACTGGGTCCATGAGCCGTGCATCATCACAGATCAACAACAGGACAACATGAAAAGAGGACCACCACAGGCTGGTATAAACACTATGCAGTGTGGACAGCTGAGCTAAAACACTGGTGTGTTCATAACAGAGTCACGTGACCAGTTTTTGACTTTTACTCAATTAAAAAAATAAAATTGTCAAGTGCCACTGACATCCAAAGGGGCGAGAGCAGCTAATTATCACACAGAGTCTTTTGTGAACAAGCTGTGTGTTTGAGTGTGTGTTTAAACTGACAGCTACACTGTGTTTAAAGGTTCATCACACACATGTATCCCAGGCCCCTCCCTCAGCCCTGTAACCTGTCGGAAACATCATTACTTATAACTGCAGGAGGCCCCTCCCTCAGTGAAATGAGTCTTCCTGGTACTCTGAGATCAGCGACCCAGGCAGAGCCACATCCACCGGGCTAAATGAAGTATGAGAGTAACAAGATTCAGCATTAGTCTTAATTATGTCAGCTAAATTACACACACACTGTCTGCTTGGTCCTTTTTACAACTTAGTGTTCCCAATTACAATTTCCTCTTTCCCTCATTAACTTGGCCTCATCTCGAGCCTTCGTTAACGAGCAGCAGATTAGCAACATTTGGACTTAGTAACAATAGTGTGAAGGGGATTTGTATTCAAACAACTTGTCAACAGCTTTTACCAGAAAACCGAGACAGCTCAACCCAACGCACCCTGTGTGTCACAACATGTGGCTAAGAGGATTAGGAAGGAAAATATTTTACCTCAGGATGTACAGCACTGTAACATAAAATAACACACACACACACACACACAGAGCTGAGGGTCAGCCTCAGTGATGCTGTATTGATCCATGTGGAGCCTCTTCTCTTCACTGGAGGTCACAGTGCCACAGAAAACCTCCTGACAGCACATACACTGTATTTAGACATCCAACAACGAGGATGTTTGGAAATATGGGAATAAAGCGTGGCTGCCAGGTCGGAGGAGGGATGATGATGATTTCCTCGGCCACCCTCCCCACCCATCCTGATAACAGATGACTGTTGCAGTGTTTCCGCTGCTGTAACAGAAGCTGGTGCAGGGCGAGCCCTGAGCCAGCACAGTGCCTGCAGCTGAGCGGGGTCCCATCAGTCATGGCTGCAGGAGGCTCTGACCAGCAGCTGTGCCAGTCTCTATTATCTCTGTTACACCAAGTGCAGCCAGGACGTCTAACACGGCACACTGGCACTCAGGGTGGCACACTTTAATATTTTAAACAGGAAGAGGTTAGACGTCTGAAAGGCTGAACATGCATCAGGACAGACGGAGACACCATCCAAGATGACAGGCCGCTGTAAAAACAACAATCAGACGATGACCAAATGACTAGTTCACTGTTTGGGTGTGAGAGGAGGAGACATGACAGAGCACAGGTGAAAACAACTAAAACATGATGTCAGTGCAGCACTAATAATGACCTGGAGGTGGTGTGTGAGTGTGTGTCTAACTGATGGTGACCCAGAGTTAATAAACCTCCTATTAAACGTCTCGACTAAATGTGAAGGTTGACGAGCGAGTTGGTTTTTGACAGAGGGATAAAGGAAAACATTTTCTAACTGTCTTTGCTCAGTAGCACTGAAGAGGAGCACTGTGCCCATCCCTCACACACACTGTTTATAGAGGCAAGTGGGTCTCAACAGTGAAGCCAATGCACAAGTGCAAAAAGGTGCAATACACCCGGTGACCACTAGAGGCAGGCTCCAAAAAACTCTGACTCCACCTGACGTCAATTCAAAAATCCTCTGAAATATTCATCAATACATTTCTCTACAAGTCATTCTGATGTCATCAGATAAAGTCAACTCTTCTTCTCAGAGATCTGGGGGGAGGAGTTAGGGGCGGAGCTAGTCTGATTGACAGGTGGTCCATCAGGAAAAGCAGATATTAGTCTTCAAACAGAGGAAGATTTAAGGGCGGGGTTAGCAGGATGAACAAGCCTGGTATCCAATCAGAGCACAGATGAACTCCAGTCTCATCCTCACTGGACAGTGTCCTCAGGTCCAAGGGTCAGACCCACCTCCTCACTCCTCCCTTCATATCCAAATATGGTCACTTCCTGCTCCAAACAACCAACATGGCCACGTTCACCTGCAGATCTCTGGGCTTCAACAGGAGTCCACAAACCAGCAGGTGATGATGTCACAGCTGCTTCTTCCACTTCTATAAGTGACTAATGGAGGATGTGGGATAAACGTACATTTTAAAATAAGAAATATTTCCATAAAAAGCTGCAAACAAAAAGGTTAAAGCCTGATCAATAATGCTGAAACATAGATATACATTTTACACACATATACTGATGTGTACATGTAACAGGCCTCAGGGTGCAGCTAATTAAACCTGTGCTCAGTGTGTCAGGATTCTGCTCATTAACAGATCATCTGGTTTATGAAGAGGTCCAAACTGGGAGAGTGGCCATGGTAATCTATATGTTACTGGTGTATGATAATCACTGACGTTGATCTTCTGTTGTGTTTCTATTCTGTATTCTGTAGCTTTTTCATTTCTGATTTCTACGTTTGTCTCAGGAAAAAAGCAGCAAAACCCTGTGTCCAGCAGAAAGAGGCTCGACAGCTGGTGCTGACATTTTCAACACACACTCCTGCACACACACACAGTACCATTGTAAAAGTCATAGAGTTACTAACACAATTAGCTTCGAATAGCTGTGGTGCTATGATACCCAGGGTGGCAATTTTGCCCATCTGCTCTGAACTTGAGACAAATATTCACAAATGTGCTCCGTGCCCATGTAAATGACTGAAGCCTAATGAAGCCAGCATGGACTGGTGCAAACCAGAAAGTGAGAGTGTGGAGAGTGGGCAGTCTGGCACATGGCGGCACAGCGTGGCGGGCTGGGGAAAGTTGTCCTGACTCGAACCGAGCGGCCTGAACAACCTCGCTCCCCTGACGACTTTATCAGCCGCTGCAGCGAGGAGGAACAGAGCCAGAGAGACGGCCTTGATTCAGCAAAACAGCCCGACCCAGACTAAACACTGCACGGCCAAAACACAGGCCGGGTACTTTCTACATGAAGAATTTAAAAAGCATCCCTCTTTCTTATTTTACCCCAAATCCATCCAGGCCATGAATAATACAAACCATTTAGCCATGAAAGAAAACCCCGGCCAACACTAACTACTACTGCAGTAGGTGGATCAGCAGTGAGAGGCACTGACACAGGATGCCATTCATTTACCAGAGCAGGAGGTTTAGCAGCAGAGTGTGAATGTGCTGCTTTCTCCCTGTTACATGTGGAAAATGTACGACAGCTTGTCCTCAAAGACTCTGCAGGTACTCCTGCCTTTTGACTAATTTGGTCCATGCACATGCAAATTATACAGCCACCTGACAACTATCCCAAACCCCAAATTACTCCCAAATTACCATAAGTCTGAATCAGCAGCTCCCTGGTGCAGCTGGTTAAAATATTCATTCTCAGAGTTCAGATTTATTCAACAGTACCTGCCATGTTGAGGTACTTTAACTGTTCCTCTCATTACATCAGATATTTCTTTGGTATCAGCTTCACCTCATCACAGGAACCATCCTGCAGAAACAAACTCAGCCACAGACTGTTTATACAAGTGGACGAAGCAGGTGTGATGTCACCCGCTGGTCTGTGGACTCCTGCACTGAAGCCTTGTTGGATGTTTGGAGCAGGAAGTGACCATATTTGGATATGAAGGGAGGAGTGAGGAGGCGGGTCTGACCCTTGAACCTGAGGACACTGTCCAATGAGGATGAGACTGGAGTTCAGCTCTGCTCTGATTGGAGGCCAGGCCTGTAGATCCAGCTGACCACGCCCCTAAATCTTTCTGTTTGTAGACTGATATCTACTTAATGATATTTAATGATCTACTAAAATCACTGAGTATTTGAAAATGAGGATTTTTGAATTGAAGTCATTTGGAGCCAGAGTTTCTTCCTCCAGTGGCCGTCGGGTGTATTGCACCTTTTTGCATTGGCTTCATTTTTTAACCCCACTTGCTTCGTCCATTTCTACAAACAGTCCATGAATCCTGCAGAAAGAAACTCAATGAACAGTCCTGAGATGGATGGATTATGTAAAATATACAATACACCACAGCCACACAACAATCTGTTACATTAGTGGTTTACCAAACAGGAACACAGCGACACACACTCTCCAACAGTCTTAGCATATTAGGGGCTTTACGTGTATAATAAGCTGTCAAAATAAATGTTAATAAGTTTACAGTGAGGGTGACTTAAGACGGAAATGCTACAGTGAAGCCATTTGTTTTTCAGTCATTACATAAACAGCTTAGTGATCAGAGGTCAGAGAGAGGCTGTGTTCAACATAACCCTGGTCTTCATACCACAGAGCCAGAGCAGGAGGCCCTGACAGGATCCAGCAGGATCCAGGGTGGCTCATAAAAATAACCTTCTTAAATTCCTGCAGGGATTACTCGTCCTAATGAGCAGTTGTGACACATTTACCCGTTGGGGGAGGTCAGATGGAGGTCAAAGGTTATTTAGCCAAATTTTCTAACACAAAGGTGCTCGCTGAACCCTGCCACCATCAGACAACAAAGGATGATATCCATCAGCTGGATGTGCTGGCTCAGTAAGTACCATTTCATATTTTGACCACAACTGTTGTGTAGCGCTGCCAGTGTGTGTCAGCTGTAATACACATCTGACCACTGTGGCATTTAGGGGGAAACAGGATCGCACACAAGAAGTCAGATGACCAGTTGTTACGAACCACTAATGTGGAGCTTTCAGTTTGATGTCATCAAGGTGGGCGACTGATATTTGGGAAATTCCCTGCCTTTCAAAGTAAAAGTACAGATCAGCTGCACCACATGAACTGGTTGTGACACGATGAAGACGAAGCTCACAGGAAACAACGTGGCAGATGAAGATGTTGACCAGATGTTTTCTGGTTCGCTGCACAGCTGGTAGGAGAACTGCTGGGACACCTGGAGGTTACCTGTTCAACCACCTCAGAGGAGAAACTACCAAACAATGTGACTGATGTTTCTCTGTGGATGGTAACCAGACCCAATAACCACATCATCTGAGAAGACGACAAACAGCGGCCAGACTGTAGGCGCTGGACGGAGGTGACAGAAACAAACTGACTTTGGTGATTTATATAAAACTAACATATGTGGGATTATGGCAGAAACTGTTTGACAAGTTTAATGTGCTTTTATTTTGGAGATGCTATAAAATCATTGTGGATTTCATGGTCTGGAATCAAGAGGTGAAGAAAACTGATTCTGATTCAACACAGAAGATCATTTGATAATCTTCTGGGATCAATTAACCAAAGAAGAAACTAATCAGCTGATCAACTGAGTTAAAGCTTTAAAGACAAATCTAAAGAGACACAGCATGAAAACCAAATGTAACAACAAATAAGTATTAATTTTCAAACTTGTTGCACTTTAAAGTACCAACATTATACCTGATGAGCATGTTAGGTTGTTTCTTTGATGTTGTCCACCATTATTAAAGTGTTGTGACTTCTGGAGATGCTCATCTGATCCTCACGACTCGTTCAATAAGTAAAACACAGAGTTCTCCACTTAACAACACTGCATTGCATTAAGTAAAAGTGATGCATGTGCATGTGTATTATTATTATTATTATTATTATTATTATTATTATTATTATTAGCTCCCAATGCCCCCTCACTAAACATAAAGGTTGAACTTCAAATAAATGAGCTGAGACTAAGACTCTGGTCTGAGACTAAGTCAACAGGTCAGGTCATAGTTTTTCTGCAGAGCTCCTTGTTACAGCTTCAGTTGGTTTCTATACAGACATCACAGCAACAACTAAACTCCCACTGGTCCCAAACTGCTGAACACACCTTTAGTTTCTACATCATCTTTTAAACAAACCACAACCCTGACAAGCTTCTCAAAATCTACATCCACAGTATTATTTCAGATTGATTAATAACTGTCTTTAATGTAAGAAATCTGCATTTTAATAATCAGCCTGGTTGGAGATGCCACAGGCCCGTCCCTCCTCCCTCCTCCCTCAGGCTGAGGACACAGGAAGTGAGGCGTGGCTGAAGAGGGGCCTCTGATAAGGCACCGTCAGCTGCAGCCACTGGGCCTCTCACTGCCAAATGGGCTGTAACCAATGACCCACTTGGGTCTCCCCAACTTTGATTTATTTCTCCCTCTCATGTGAGCAGCTGAGGAGGGAGTGTTGGTTTACACATGTTAATCTGAAGAGGAACATCACATGAAATAGTCTGATCTACAACTACAACAAACCCAGTGCTGGACTCCAGACACTGTCCGAGTGATGGTGGGTTCATCTGCTGGATTCATCTGCTGGGGTTGTTTGGTTTCAGAAAATCTCTCTCAGACACTCAGAGACATGCAGCCTGGTATCACTGCCAGCTCTGCATTCACCAACCAGAACCAGATTTAATCTACACAACAACAAGCAGCTCACTGCCAAATACCACAGAGCTGTCTGCAAAAACAAGTCACAAGTAGATTTCAACGTGGAGATTAAATCTATACACAGAGCCACAACTGGCAGGAAGAGGAAGTTTCCAAAGTTTCAGAGCTAAAACTCCAGCGAGCAGTGATTGAATAAGACACAGAAATCAGAAACACAAGAAGTGTTTCTTTCTCAACAATGAAAACCTCACAACAGGCATCCTCCCTCAGATTAACATCCCTGCCTGAGCCAGGGCCATCTGTGTTATGCCAGCATCCTGGCACAGAGACAGAGATGTGGGGGAGATGGGCATGAAGGAAGGGGCAGGGTGGGGAGAGGGAGAGACAGAAAACATAAACCAGACCAGATTAAAATTTCTAAGCAAGAAAGACATGTGACCATGGGAAGGAGGGAGAACAGTGGAAAATCACCGAGTTATATCTCAGGTCCACCACAGCTGTCACCATGCACCCAACAGCAAGAAGATCCAAACTGATCTGAGGTGGTCTTCACCCTCTTTGATGCCAGTTGCTGGACGATGCTGCTGAATGTGACAGACAGGATGTGGTGGGACTGTGGGGGGTGTGGGGGTCTTGGCTTGGCCTGTAACCTACTCCCAGGTGATTCTCCTGTGGTCGCAGCTTAGAGCCTGCTGATCAGCTGCTAATGCTCTCTTCAAGAATAAAGCACCTTGTTTGCTTTAATCACAGTCTGCTGGCAAAGCTCATTACAGCCGCACACATTTAACAAGTGTTCAGTTTACACAATCACATCAACTGTACACCTGAAGGAGCGGACGACCAGGGTCTGGACTGACCCTCCTCACCACTGACCTGCTACCTGACCGCACACAAATCAATATAATGCAATTCTCAGGTTTATCAGAGGCCTGTGTGAACTGAACTGTGACAGTGTGACATACATGTCACTTCAGCTGTGTCTTTGTTCAGTAGCTTAAAACAGACACTGAAATATTCATGTTAACAGCACAAATAAGTCGATTAAGTAATTTCTGCCAATTTGTCTTCAAGGTTTTTTTTTTTCCCATCAAAACAGTAAATCTGCAGAGTTCATGTTCCTCAAATGTGAGTGCTCACAATATGTGGTGTTGTGTAATATTAACGCAAATATCTGAATATAGTAAAAACCATGGTCCAGTTATTTTTATTATTTATTAATCTAGTCGTGAGAAATAACAATCCAGCTCTTGTGATATACGTCTTATTTCACAGTTTAAAATCCACAGCTACAAATGTATTTTCTGTGCATCACTGCAGCTGTAATCTGCAGATACAGACTCCTGGAAACTGTCTTCATCCTTTTTCCTTCCTGTCTTATATTTATCCACAACAATAAAGAATAAACTGATTGATAAGAAATGTTAAACTGTGCCCATCTGACCTGAATCAGCACAAATTAAATGACACTTTAACACTGAAGTAGTTGTGACGCACTGCTGTGGGACTTTATTAAAAAAAAAAGGCAGAATTAGTCAAAATGAGATCAGCAGCAGTTCTGGTCCCTGGTGGTTGTGATTCACTCATCCAGCTGATCGACCAGTGAGCAGAGGATGAAGCACATTCAGCTCCATGAAGTTCATCCAACACGACTCAAACTCAAAGCTACAACACTGCATCTGAGAGAGGTGAGTGTTTGTATCATGATTAACATTTATTATGCATCACCTGAGAGATGCACTTTATTGATCCCATGAGGAAAATTGCTGAAGACTGTCCACTAGAGGGAGTTTTAAATGTGTCATTAGGGAAAAATAAAGTAGAGTGAATTGCTTCCTGTTCCACAGTCTATGATCGACTGAACCACAACTGTGCCGTGGCCATGACATCATCATCCCAATGAAGCTGCTGTATCTGTACTCCTCCCTGGCCAGTGGGATGTTATCTTAAAGTTCTTTCACGTGATAAGATGCGTCTCCACCTTGTGATTCTACAGTCATAAAAACAGGTTTACTTCTCTGCTGCGTCGCATTGTCGCAGGTTTACTGACGCAGCAGGTCCCCAGCACCCGAGGCCGGGTAGGCACCGAGGCCACCGACCGCCCAGGAGG
>OOFC01021497.1:0-29995 GCA_900323345.1 Pseudochromis fuscus
AATGGTGTACAGTGTCATTCATCTAAATGCCCCTTTTAAGCCCTGGCCCTTCATATTGAACTATGACATCAGGCCGTTGGTCATCAGCAGTGAACAAAATGTCAGTCACTTTAGATGTTTACATTGTTCTCCATCACCAACACTGTTAGGAGGCATCTGAACATCCCAAATTCATTCTACAACATTCTGTATCTCTCTCTGTTTGATCCTCTGTTGTCTCTGCAGACTCTGTCAGGCTGGTGAATGGGAGCAGTCTGTGTTCAGGCAGACTGGAGGTCAAGTCTGACCAGTCTGACCAGTCTAACCAGCAGTGGTCCTCAGTGTGTGAAGCTGACTTTGACCAGCAGGATGCAGAGGTGGTCTGTAGGGAGCTTGGTTGTGGGGCTCCTTCAGTCCGCCAGGGGGTGCTCTATGGAGACCTGCAGGCTCCAATGTGGACCAGAGAGTTCCAGTGTGGAGGCCATGAGTCTGCTCTCCTGGACTGTAGAAGATCAGACTCAGCTAGAAAGAGCTGCTCATCTCACAAAGCTGTTGGACTCACCTGCTCAGGTAGAAGAGGAGCTGCAGCTTTGATTTGGTTCATTTCTGTTGTGATCAAACTCACTTTGGTCTGTTACTGATGACTCTCTGTTCTCTCTGTTTCTGTTCAGAGCCTGATGATGTCAGGTTGGTGGGAGGAGTCAGTCGCTGTGCTGGTTCACTGGAGGTGAAACAGGGAGAATGGAGACCAGTTTATGGCAATTACTGGACCCTGAAGGATGCAGCTGTTGTTTGTCAACATTTGGACTGTGGCTCTGCTGTTTCTGTCGGAGAGAGAAAGGAGTTCACAGACAGATCTGTGTGGTGGATCAGACCTCCTTGTTTTCAGTCTGGATCGGCTCTGAGGGAGTGTGCCACATCATATTCCTCCTCCACCATCCTGGATGTCACCTGCTCAGGTACGTCCTTCATTCACATCATCTGTGACATCAGTTATTCATCCAGAGACTGCAGATCTGGGAGCTCTTTCTTTTGAATTTCAAGATCTGCATAAGTTTTAACTAAACTTCTTGGTGTGTTTTCATGTTTTTGATTTACCATCCATTGATGCCTTCTCCTCTTCAAGAGAAAAAACTACTTTCCCCAACTACTTGGAAGCCACAATATTCCAATATTAAGTGATGAACGGCAAATTTATTGAGTGACCTGAAGATACACACTATCCACTTCTATTTCACTTTAAACATTTTCAAAGATTACTTTTGTTTTCCTCATTTTTGAGAGAAATATCAACATAAGATCAGCTTACAAAAGACAAAATTCGGCACATGTTCAGAATCTGACCTGGTATGCCAGAAGGGCAACTTAACGTTTACCTTGAACGTTCCTCTTCTGGATTGTGTGACTGTAGTCAGGACGTTTACTGAAAGCTAGTGTGTGAAGAAAGGTCCTGTTAAGGCCAGTGCAGAATAGGACCTTGATGCGCAGAGCAAATTAGTTCAAAGAAAAGGTTTAATGTAAAAACCAAGGGAACATAAAGCGCTGCATGGAAGAAGCAGGGGAAGTTCATAATGGTCCAAAAGAAATCCAAACACAGTAAACATGATCCAAACAATTATTAAACAAACAAACCAACACAAAAAACCAAAGTAATCCAACATGACACAGAAAGAAAACCATGGAGGAAAACAGGTACTCCCGCAGGGACACAAATCAGTGGACAGACCGGGATACAAATGGTTTTGCAAACATGACTATCCAAAAAAGACAAGACAGAAGCAAGGAGTATTAGTAAGGGAGTTGTGATAATCAGACAAGACACAGGTGAGCACAGTGGGGGTGGGAGAAAAAATATTGATTTTTAGATACATCGCGATTCAGAAGTGGACGATTCTGAATCAATTCATAAATGTCCAAATTCCGATTATTTAAATGTTAAATAAAGTAAAATAGATGGAACGAAAAGGCGGAACTCAGCAGTGCAGCATATTGTGACCCAGGGAGCACATAACAAACATGGCTGACTGCGATCAGCTCCTAATGGATTAAAAGCTCTACGGAAGCACTTTGGCTTCTACAAAGTGAACAGAATTATATATTATTATTACATCCCGGGCTTAAAGTATTCCAGCACCGTGCCGGATCTCTGGTGTGTGGCATTTGACCGGAGCACATCACCGGCATTGCCAGTGAACAGCATGAATCAATTTACCGTAATTCCCCTACCTAATTAGCCCGATGGAGTTCCCCCTTCCCCTTTAACGTTATGACTTTTAATTTCTGAAATTCATATTTTAGATTATAGGTCATCTTATTCCCTGTCAAGCACAATGCCAAAGAGGTCTTTGCCAAATTTCCCAGTGTATGCATCAGACCCACTGTGGCTCACCCCCCGGAGGAAAACTTTTCAGGCTCAGAATTTCTTTTTACTTGAAGCCCAGGTTTTATATTTTCTACAAAAAAATTGTCATTTATTTTGGTATAGCAAAATGCTTTTGTTTTGTCTGAATGCTATATTGCACATAAAAGCAAGATTTAGTTCACATTTTTTCCTTAAATATGTGAGTAAGGACATATTTTCATGTTTGTGATTGAACATATGACACAAGGAAAGGATGCTGCTACCTTTTGTTCTTTACAATGCAGTAACTTTCCATTTTACACATTTCCATTAATTTCAAAGTTAATGGAAAATTCAATACGTTGTTTCACATTGTAACTATTTTTAAAAACACCAAGTGCTGAGTGGTCAAACAGTGAGACAAAAACAAATGTGAAAAAGCTAAAAAAAAGAAAAAAAAAAAGAGAATCATTTTAGAATCGAATCGCAGCCCCTGAATTGTAATCGTAATCGAATCGTGAGGTGTCTGAAGATTCCCACACCTAGAGCACAGCAGTGAGACAAGTGAGCTACATTATTGCAAGACCAGCAATCAAACAGAGAGATATTGCACCAAACCAAGATAAGTTATTAAGCCAGGCTATTCCTGATATTCTGGCTGAATTTAGCCCTGACTATATTGCACAAAAGCAGTCTAGAGTTATTCCGGCCAAGTTACCATGTTGATTATTACCAGTTACCATGGTGATTTATTCTTTGTGGCTAGCCTCAGAGGCGGTCCTGGCTAGTTTTACGCCCTGAGTGAACCAACTCTCTGCACCCGCCCCCCCAACCCCATACAAATGTTCAAACACTATTATATCATTTTTTATTAAATGCAAGTTTGCAAGAAAATAGCATGTATAGTGTTTACAGAAGTAGAGAGTAATGCAAGAATCCAAACATATCCCCCCTCCATGCACACATACACAAACACACACCTGACAAGTCCTGCAAAGATGTGGCTGCAGAGGTAGATGGCTCCTCATTTTCCTCAGTGGGAGCTGCTCCAAAATATTTCAGAAGTGGCTCTGAATTTAAAATTAAGATACAATATGGTTTAGGGTTTTTTTTTAGGTTGTTTTTTTTTTTTTAACATCTTCACATAATTCAATAAATTGCATAAAGCTATTAGGGGTCTATATTAAATTTATGAATGACTTACAATTTATTTGGAAGCAGAAGTTTGTATTGTGGCCAGCCTGGTATCAGCAATCTCTGTGGGGTTGCCAAGCACTGCATTTTGGATTTCTCTCTGTTTGATCTTCTGTTGTCTCTGCAGACTCTGTCAGGCTGGTGAATGGGAGCAGTCTGTGTTCAGGCAGACTGGAGGTCAAGTCTGACCAGTCTGACCAGTCTAACCAGCGGTGGTCCTCAGTGTGTGAAGCTGACTTTGACCAGCATGATGCAGAGGTGGTCTGCAGGGAGCTTGGTTGTGGGGCTCCTTCAGTCCTCCAGGGGGGGCTCTATGGAGACATGGAGGCTCCAATGTGGATGAGAGAGTTCCAGTGTGGAGGCCATGAGTCTGCTCTCCTGGACTGTAGAAGATCAGACTCAGCTAGAAAGAGCTGCTCACCTCACAAAGCTGTTGGCCTCACCTGCTCAGGTAGAAGAGGAGCTGCAGCTTTGATTTGGTTCATTTCTGTTCTGATCAAACTCACTTTGGTCTGTTACTGATGACTCTCTGGTTTCTGTTCAGGACCCATCAGGTTGGTGGGAGGGGTCAGTCGCTGTGCAGGATCACTGGAGCTGAAACATGGAGAAGAATGGAGACCAGCGATTGGCTCTTCCTGGACCCTGAAGGATGCAGCTGTTGTTTGTAAACATCTGGACTGTGGCTCTGCTGTTTCTGTCAGAGAGAGAAAGGGGTCCTCAAACAGATCTGGGTGGTGGATCAGTTCTGAGTGTCTTCAGTCTGGATCTGCTCTGAAGGAGTGTGTAATTCCATCTTCCTCCGACTATATGATGGAGCTTATCTGCTCAGGTAAGATCCACAGTGAAATCATGTTTGACAGTGTTTCTAGCAGGAAAGTGGGAAAAAATTTCAAAGTAACCAAATACCAAAAACATTGGCATCACTGGAAAGGGCAATGAAAATAACTTTTCAATGATATATATGGATCATCTCCAAGGGACAAAAAACAGAAAGTTACAGAGCTTTATGTAGCACAAAATGAGGTCATTTTTGGTACCTGTCTCATAATGGGAACCAGTGGAGATCTTGATTATGAGTTGTGACCCCGGTTATTCAGCGTTTAAACAATCATAACTTTAATAATGAATTTCCGATTTCACATAATTGGAAAGGTTATTGAAAAGAGAAGAAGAATGATTGATTGATTGATTGATTGATTTTTTTTTTTTTTTTAAATCACTGTACATACAAAAGAACAAACTTTCTAAGGTAACACATGAAAGTGAAAACATTTTTTTCTATTGTGGCCCTTATAATGAAGAACAACAACCTGATTACAGATGATTTTGATCAATAACACTTCAACCGGGGCTAGGTATATGGCAAGTTCAGTGAGATCCGCTGTGTAATGATGTTGGTGATAATGCAAGTCGAGCACTACCCAGTCTTCAGGCAGTTAAAAAAACAACACTTCGGTGAATACAATTGCTATGAAACTTCTACAATTTACAGTTAAGATGTATTTTCATCCTGGCTACCTTTAAAGGAATCCTGGATCATGGTATTTAGGCATGACGAACTTGAGTGCACTTTTGTAATGGAGTCTTCTCACAAGATTGTTGATGGTAAAAAATTTGAAAACAAGACTGGATTATGGGATGTTGTTTACGTTACTCCAGAGGAATTTTTCAGAAATAACTTAAGCAAATCATTGAAAAACACCTAATTAGGGAGACATCCCTTGCACTCTCCAGTACCCGCAAGAGTGGAGAAAAGTAGCTGCTCTCTGGGAGTCCCACAGACTTATTTCTATTGTGCTCCTTCCATTGACACAGTGACAGTCATTGGCTTCCATTGAACTAGTCATTCAGTCCCTCAGTCAGTCCTTAAGGCCCTTTGTTAGTCAGTCCTTCAGTCAGTCAGTCCCTCAGTAGCTCTGAGTTTGATAACATAGATGGAGTCTCTCTTTTTACAATCCATCCTTATGCTGCTCTGAGTTTATTTCCACATGTCAGACTTGTGACATCACTTCCTTTCCAGGAGCCATTTTGTTGAATGGACAGTGAATGTGTAATGATCTCTGTGTGTTTACAGACCTGCAGGTTCAGCCAAAAATCTCTGCGTCCTCTGTGGACGGGGCCTAGCAGCAGGGGTTCCAGGTGTCCAGGGGCTCCAGCTTCACCATCAGCTGCTCCATCCAGCCCCAGGTCCCAGGAGGCTCCTTCCAGCTCACCTTCACCTCCTTCAACACAACATACAACTACACCCAGCCAGCTGTCAATCACTCTGCACACTTCCTGTTTCCTGCTGCAGAGCCCGCCCACCAAGGAAACTACAGCTGTGTTTATGACATCTACGTTTTTTCTCATAACTTCTCCTCTGAGAGTGGTCTGCTGTATGTCACTGTCGTAGGTAAGCTGAAGCAGAGACTCTGAAGTGTCACACTGACCATTTTTATGCAGCTTTTGAAAATATGATCAGTCCAAAGTGACTGAAAATTATCTGCTGACAAGTGTCCATGTATGTTGTTCTTTATGGACCTACACTGTGACTTCTGTCATTGTATCACGATATGTAGAAACCAAAGAAAGTGTATCCATGGGAACAAAACACTGATACGTCTAGTTGTTATTTCTTACAGTTTCTCAATTGCTTAGACACAATTCCTGGAACAATTCACCATTTTCTCAAATCTTCATACACAATTTTAAAAACTCAGATCCAACAGTACAAACATCTAACTTCTGGGTCCCAGTCAGTTTTAACCCTCAGACAATACACACAACCTTTGAAAACACACAATACATGAGTGTTTGTTACACACTGGGGGGATTAATTCAACACACTACCACCAAAATGTCCAGAATTAAGCTTATTCAGAGGATTTTCATAATCAACACAAATACAGGTTCATCAGCATCATCAACATGATCTTTTCTCAGGTCAGGGTCAGGCCATAATATTTCGTCGACATCACGCATTATGTCTTCTCTTGCCAGGCAGCGTGGGAAATATCCCCTTGTGTGTCGGATCCAACCCTGGATAGAGTCCAGAGAAATATCCTCACAGGCGTTCACCATTGCGTCCAGGAGATTGTGTTGTGTGTATGGGTTGTGGTCATACACTTTTGATAAAAATTCCTCTGTTGAATTCAGAAAAGGGGAATATGCTGGCAGAAAAAGGACAGTGAACCTGGGGTGGTCATCGAACCACGTGCGAACCACAGCAGCCCGATGGAAGCTCACGTTATCCCAAATGACAACATATTGGGCTTGCTCTGGTTGCCCTGGCTCCCCCTCCTGTTGGCGAATGTTATTGAGCAGCTGATCTAGAAACTTAAGGAGTGGTGCAGTGTTGTGTGGAGCCAGTATGGCATGGCGGTGGAGGATGCCATGACTGCTAACAGCTGCACACAAAAGTTGCACTCTCAAAAGGCATACAGTAAAGTTGTTTTGTCCTTATGTGGTTCCACTGTGTAACCCGGCCAATTGTGGAAAGGCTTATGCGGTTAGTACCTTGAAACATTCCCTGGTCTTCAATAATGCGGTTCTGAATCTCCCTGAGAGTGATAGCATTATTGGCAATCACCATATCTACCACAGTGGTCTCCTGCTCAGCCGTGAGCAATTGCCGCCTGCCTCCAATAGATGGCCGCCTCTCAGTTCTGCAAAAGAAATGTGACCATTACTGACCTATGGTCATCCATTACTGAGGTACAGTATGGTAAAAACTACACATCATACAGTGGATATTCAGTATGTATGTACTACAAAATTACTTTGCATATACATGTACAGTGACAATGAGGCAAATTACCTGTTTTCCCTCCTGAAAGTAAGGACAATGGATGCAACTGTGTACGGACTTAAGTTTGGCTGGACTAACTGGCCAGCTTCGCTCATTGTTGAACAAGAGTGTCTCGGATCTCATCTGATATCCTTCATCCTTGTCCTCGTCCACTCTGTTGTCTGGCAACCTCTTGATGTTCAGGATCCATTGTGTTGAAGCACATGAACATGGCTCTAGGATCTATTTATTGACCCACAATTCTGATTGGGGTGTTAACAATTTTTAGACTGAGTGTTTTCACCTGGAGAAAGGTGTGGTCTCCAGGTTTAGGTTATGATAACTTGAGTTATCATAACCTAATTACATTGAGAGCATGTGTGTGCTGGATGAACACAGTGCGATGAATGACCTATTTGACCACTTTTGTGTAAGGTTTTGCAAAAACAGTTTTGAATATTGAATATTGTGTGGAAACATCAGAATTGTGTTTATGGTTATGGGAAATGCGGGTGTGCTTCTGGAAATGACAAAAAGGTTTGTGTGCTACAGGAACCAGGTTTTATGTTTTAGCAATCAAGAAAAACTGTAATAGCACTCCTGAGACATGCTGCCTGGGCTCTGTGGGATGGACAAGTAACCTCAATGTTTTGCTGACAGGTACCTTTGCTGTTCAGCTGATGTTTATGTTGGCTGCAAGCTCAGTCTTCCTTGCACTTGTAGGCCTCCCTCACTGCATCCTCCCAGGACAAGCTGGATGATGTAACCAAGATGGAGTGGGGCAAAACACAGCACAAGATCTGGTCTGAATGTGGTGGATGTGATTTCAGTAGGGAAGCAGAGTCTCTGGCCTCAGTCTGCCACCACCTTTGAATCCAATGTCTCATGTTTGACCTTCACCCTCCTGGTGAAATGGTGTTGCTGACCAGTGGGATGAAGGGGGAGGAAGAGTGTGACTCTGATGCTGTATTGAGACCAGGGGTGTCAGAATTTTCACGAGTACTCAGGGACTAACTTTCATGGAATTATAATGCTATACAGGGATCAGCATGTTGGCTTGGTTTGGAAATGACAGTGAAATTCACACTGCATGCATCACAAATTTTTGCTTACAGATGTGTACTGGCGATTTCACCACTCGTGAGTAGCAGCCAAAAGAAGCAATCATCCCGGTAACCACGGCGACCGACACCTCACTGTCAAAGGTGAATGAGACTATAAATATTGTTGCTCTTAACTGTTGTTAAAGTCACAAAAATGAAGAACAGCTGCTTTGCTTCTTGGTGCAGAGTTAAAGTTGTGTCATAAAGCTCTGGACGGACACAGACAGTGACAATAAGCTCGTCCTCCATTGCTGTGCGGTGACGTCGGGGGGGTTGAAACTTTCAACTCGCGCAAGGTGACTGTTACTTCTACTCGCTGTCAGAGAGACAGCATTTACATCAGAGCAGGTCATTAGAGCGTGTGGCATGGTGGTGCCTCACAGCAAGAAGGTTCAGGGTTCGAACATCGATGTTCTCCCTGTGTATGCGTGGGATTTCTTTGGGCACTCTGGCTTCCTCCTACAGTCCAAAGACATGCTTGTTAGTCCAAAATGATTATAGGTGTGAATGGGAGTGTGAATGGTTGTTTGTCTTTGTGTTAGCCCTGTGATAGGCTGGTAACCTGTCCAGGATGTTCCCTGCCTCCTGCCCAATGACAGCTGGGATAGGCTCCAGCAGACCCCTGCAACCCAAGTGTGGCGAAAGCAGGTATAGATGATGACCGACTGACTGACTGACCGACTGACTGACTGACTGACTGACTGACAGGTCATTAGAGCTTCACTATAAACTGTTCACCACAGGTTCAAACAAATATCTGAATTTCAATCAAAAAGCGACTTATATGAATGTACCAGTAACAATGAGAAAAACTGAGTAGCCGACCTTTTATTTCATTTTCGCAAGGAAAGACAATTTGTTTCTCTTACCACACTTTACAAGCACCAACAAAATTGTATCAGTTCTCCAGGTTTCTCACTGTCTCTTTGACTGACATTCTAACATCCTTACAGGTATCTGTCAACAGAAACACAACATGTGTTAGTCACAGCTTGGTGTTTAGTCTCATTGTGCATTTAGTGTTCGGAGCACACACTCTGCCACCATTGCTGGACCAACACTTCTCTTTCTCATTCAACATTCATTGTGTGTTTTCTGTCACACATTGCACCATCATTCAAGTAAGTCTTCAACTTCTCAGACTCTGACACATTACACTTTGCAGGCCTCAGCTGTCACCGGCAGGTCGTGCCAAGGAGAACCTTCTAGAGGGGTCAGGGACAAACCACTTCTCCCACACATCCAGGTGGACAGCAGGGTAGTTCCATGGTTTGAATGGACCGTTCCAGTGCAGCAGCTGTGCCTCCTGCAGGAAGCTGTCTGAATAGCGGGCGTCAGGACTCCAGCCTGGACACACAGGAAAGATTTAGAAAACTGATTAAGGACAGCACTGTGCACACCATGCACTACACTCCTCTGTTTCTTATAGAAAAGGGCGAAGCAACCGGGGCTCCAAAATGAGGCCAATATGGAAGTGGTCATTTTCAATCCTGAAATATTCAGTCAATATATTTTTTCCACAGGTCATCCTGATGTCATTAGTTAAAGTCAACTCTTCTTCTCAGTGATCTGGTGGTCCATCTGAAAATCATTTCATCATTCAGGAGATATTAGGCTGAGAGAAGTGACGAAGTTAGAGGTGTGGTCAGTTTGATTGACAGATCTGGTCTCCAATAAGACCGGTGCTGAACTCCAGTCTCATACCCACTGGACAGATGTGGTCACTTCTGGCGCCAAACTGCAAACATGGCCACGTTAAAATACCAAACTATTGGCTTCAGTTTATGGCTTTGTGCCTGTTTGAGTTAAGGGGGCTACTACTGCATTTTCTTACTTCTTATTAAAGTATTGGTTGTACTGCAGTTTAGTTGTATTTCTGCTGTAGCTTACACACAAAGATTTTTTTAATTTGTTTGTTTTTGAAGAGTGTGTAAATTTAGCTTTCAGTTTTCTGACACAAAGTGATGATTTCATTGTGCATGAAGAGTAGTGATGATCTTACCCAGGTGTCTGACATGCCACAGGGGGTCCAGTGTTGTGTATTTATCATGAAACACTATTAACATGGGTGGAGTGGCCACACCCCCCGCCATGGCACTGCTGTATAAGTTCTGCCTGTTGGAGAGAGAGAAGAGGGTTTCTGATCAGACAAGTGGCCTATCATGACCCAGAGGTATGAGTTATATTGAACGCCCTCACTTCAGAAAAATCCCCAAACCGGCCCAGGTTTACAATTGAGTAATAGCAGCCTCTAGTGGCTGCGGTCGTTATGACAGGAGGAAAGGAAACAGCCATATGATGCTGTTGACAAAAAATTGAATTTAATATTAAACATGGTTGTTTCCTGTTCAAATTAATATCAAACATGGCCACCTCATAATGTTACATGTCTGTTTATTACTGTAACCATGACAACAAGGTTCTACTAAACCACACGAATGTACTTACTCTAAGCATAAAACATGATTTTTCCTTAAGTTGTTTTTGCACTAAATCCAAACCAAACTTTTACCACAACATTGTCACATCGTAAAGGTCTGACTGTTT
The DNA here is from genome assembly GCA_900323345.1 of Pseudochromis fuscus. Classification (NCBI taxonomy): domain Eukaryota; kingdom Metazoa; phylum Chordata; class Actinopteri; family Pseudochromidae; genus Pseudochromis; species Pseudochromis fuscus. Next base: position 10,931 of record OOFC01021497.1, read on the forward strand.
ATCTACAGTCTTTGAATTAGGCGGATTAGCTATATCTGCAGGTGTCCACAAGAGGGAGCTCTTGGAGTTTCTCCACTAGATTAAAATGCACACCTGGGCATCATGTACTTATTATTGAATGTACAAAAACATTTTTAATATGGTAGGGGGTGTAATTTTCAAACACTTTTTGTGTTCACAGCGTGTACCTGAAATTCTCCTCCATCCATTTCTCCAGCTGCTTGGTGATCTTCTGCTTCTTCCACTCTTTGACATCTGCCACAAACACTCCAGGGTTGAAAGAGCACTCCCTGGGGTTGATGCCCAGATCTCTAATGTCCTGTTTCCTGTAGTCCAGGAAGCCCATGTAGGTTGTCTATAGGGAGGAACTCAGAAGAGAGGGAGCCGTAGTTCAGTTACCAAAGAGACTGGTTTGGAGAGTCGGGCATATCACATGAAGTCAGTTTCCTTACACTCTAACATAAATTAATAAATTCTCATTCATTGATTTAAATCACATGCAATTCCACTCTGATGGTGAAGTGTCACACTGGCAGGTTAGCATACAATGCAGTTCAATAACAGTCATAGAAATCCACCTGCATCCCGATGCTGCGCACCATCTCATGTGTGGGGGGAAGGTCACAGTCTGTGGCGAAAGCCGCAGCGTGTCCTGGTTTCAGTTTGATGTTAAACAGATCTCTGATGTCACCTGAAAAGAAAGAAAAAGCTTTAAACTGGTGTCATATATATATATATATATATACTTTCTTACAGTGTTACTGTCGTCGGTATAGGTCCCACCCCTCAAAAAGTTCCACGTGGAAATTCCTCAATCATGGAAGTTGCCATTTTTGATGAGCCTATGAGATGTCATTTCAACCAATCATAAAACTAAATGGATTTTTCCGATTGGCTGAAATCTTCTGACATCACATGGGTTCAGCACATGGAAGCTACACATCGTCTGCAGAAGTTTCATGGCAGCCCAGTCGCGGCAGTAGGACTATCCTACTAAAACACACAACTTTTTCATTATTGGTCAAATATGCCTGAAATAACGGGCTCTCAATATTACAACAATCAACCTATACATACATTTACATTCCGTTTCTATTCCTTGAAGTAAAAGCATCATCATGACAATGTAAAAATACTCCATTACAAGTAAAAGCCATGCAAATCCTCCTTAAGTATCAGCAGTAAAATGTAGTCAAAGTATTAAAGTAAAAATATTACTCCCTCTGACTGACATCTGACATCCTTAGATAAGTACATGTGAAACACCAGTGTGTAAACAGCATGTTACCGGTTTATAATACTTTTGATCAAGTTTTATATCCAATAACAGCAGATAAATCTGAAGACTCACCACATGATTAATGGCAGAGGAAAAGGCAACCTTCTGACACACATCTGTTTTCAGTTTTTCTGTAATCTCCAAATATTGGGTCATTTGAACATTTATAAAAATGAAACCATGTGAGAAGTTTAGAGGGAAAAAAATCTGTATTTGGTGGAGCTATTAACAACTTGGATGTGAAGTTTGAACTCGACTACACACAGTTTTTTGTAGAAGGTCACAAGGATTCAAGATTTAACTAAAGCTACCAGATTAATGGAGTGGCGTGGGCCAAGACAATACATTCCTCTGAAATGTTGGGCAGTGATTGTAGCATTAGGTAATGGTGAAAATTTTCGGTTATGTGTTTTATATAATAACTAGTACACACTAAGAGAGTGCAAACCTCTGCCAAGGTATAATACAGCTGTACTGATTCTATAGACTGAACACTGCTGCCCTCTGGTGGCCACAATGTTGTAATTTGTTCCTTTGGCTAATAGTATATCTCTTTACTGAGATATGCTTACTGAGAAACTGAGAAACTTTACTGAGATCTGTTCAGTAGTTTCTTTACTGTTGCTGACAGACAGACAGAGGTGAAACATAACCTACTTGGTGGAGGTAAAAATAAACATAGTATGACCAAGGTGGTTTTTGGAACATGGAATCTCACCTCTCTGGCGGGGAAGGAGTGGGAGCTCATGGAAGAGGCTGAGCGCTGCCGTCTAGATATAGTCGGCCTCACCTCAACACATAGCATTGGCTCTGGAACCCAAGTCCTTGAGAGGGATTGGACTCTTTCCTTTGCTGAAGTTGCCCCAGCTGAGAGGCGGAGGGCCAGGGTGGGCTTTTGGATAGCCCCAAGGCTCTCAGCCCATATGTTAGAGTTCACCCAGTGAACTGTGCCTTGGGATCGGGGAAAGGGTTCTGACTGTTGTCAGTGCCTGGGAACTGAACAGCAGTCCAGACTACTGGTCCATTTTGGAGTCCTTGAGATGGGTGCTGGAAAGCGCCCTGAATGGGGACTCCATTGTCTTCAACACTCACGTGGGCAATGACAGCATGACCTGGAGGGGCATGGTTGGAAGTAGCAGCCTGTCCGATCTTAAGATGATCTTCAACCACCTGTCATGATGACAGTGGGGGCGGGGACCTGATTATGATACAGCTGGATGGTGGGAGGAATAATTTGAGGAGCTCCTCAATCCCACCAACACATATTCCATTGAGGAAACAGCTGAGAGGCCTGGGGACGAATGGTCTGATCTCCAGGGCAGAAGTCACCAAGGTAGTAAAACTACTCTCTGCCATCAGTGCCCCGGAGTTTGATAACATCTGCCTTGGGTATCTCAAGGCTCTGGAAATTGTAGGGCTATCTTGGCTGACACGTCTCCACAACATTGGATGGACATTGGGGGCATTACTTTTGGAGTGGCAAACCGGAGTGGTGGTCCCCATCTTTAAGAAGGGGGGACCAGATGGTGTGTTCTAATTACAGCTTGTCAGTCTCCCTGGTAAGGTCTATACTGGAGAAGAGGGTACAGTCAACTGCTCAACCTCAGATTGAGGAGCAATGTGGATTTCATCCGGGACATGGAACCGTGGACTAGCTCTTTACCCTTGCTAGGGTGCTGGAGGGGGCATGGGATTTTACCCATTCAGTCAACATGTGTTTTGAGGACTTGGAGAAGTAAGTCAGATTTTATGCCAGTAAGGGTGGGACTGTTCCTAACTTTCATGGACAGAATTTTTCGGCACAGCTGGGTGGTGAGGGGGTCAATTTCGGGGATGGGAGCATCTCGTCTCTGCTTTTGGTAGACGATGTGTTCCTCCTGGGTCCATCGAGCAGCGACCAACAGCTCTTGCTGGGGCGGTTCGCAGCCAAGTGTGAAGCGGCTGGGATGAAAATCAACACCTCAAAGTCTGAGGCCATGGTTGTCACCCTGAAAAAGGTGAATTGCCTATTCCAGGTCAGGGGGGTGGTACTACCTCAAGTGGAGGTGTTTAAGTATCTCGGGATCTTGTTCACGGGTGAGGGAAGAATGGGATGGGAAATCGGCAGGCTGATCGGGGCAGTGTCTGCAGTGATGTCAGTGGTAATCCGGGTGGTGATGAGGGAGGTAAGCCAGAAGGCAAATCTCCCGATTTACCACTCAATCTACATTCCAATCTTCACCTATGAGCTTTGGGAAATGATCGAAAGAACGAGATAATGAATACAAGTGGCTGAAATGAGTTTCCTCCACAGGGTGGCTGGGCTCAACCTTAGAGATAGGGTGAGGAGCTTGGTCATCCGAGACGGACTCAGAGTTGAGCTGCTGCTCCTTCATCTCGAGAGGGGCCAGTTGAGGTGGTTCGAGCATCTGGTGAGGATGCCTTGCGAATGCCTCCCTATGGAGGTTATCAGGGCATGTTTAAGCGGGAGGAGACTGGTTATCTCTCAGCTGGCCTTGGAACACCTCAGGATTCCCCTGGAAGAACTGGTGGAAGTGGGGAGAAGACTGTTTGGGCTTCTCTGCTAAAGCTGCTGCCCCCGTGACGTAGACCCAGGTGAAGCGGAAGAAGTACGAGCACCTAACAGTCCACTAGTATTTGAGGCTCATCATCAAAAAAGAAACATCATTAATCTGAAGGATACAGCATATAACATATTTTCCCCATGCATTCTCTTCTAGAATAATCGTATACGCACCCTGCACAATGACGTCATCATCTAAGTATATCACCCTCTTATGGCTGATGTCAAGCAGAGGCAGGTAGAAACGCACAAAGTTCAGCTGCAAAACGAAACCAAGGTTATTGCACCTTTTTGAAACAGGAATAACATCACACACTGAACTGCCTCTGTACATTTTAACTCACTGGGTGCAGGAGATCAGGTCGAGATGAATCAGGCTTCACCTTTCCTTGGAGAACCATCGGGTTGAATTCCAGTATCTTGTACTGGATGCCTCTCAGTTTTGTCTTCTCTATGTACCTCCTGGGAATGTGCAAAGACAGTAAGACATGGTACGAACTTCCTCACAACAGGCAATGATGCTAGTATGTGGCTCTTGTTAGACCTTGTAAGTTTAACAGCATCTCGGAGAGTAACAATGTAGAAGAAAACACTGGCATGTGTGTTGCTGATGATGCTGTTGATAGTTGCCATGGTTGCACCCATGCGCTCCTCCGATGCACAGATGATGACAGGGACGACATCATCCACCTCCAGGGATCTGACTGCACCATTGAGGCCCTTTCTGTGATCTGAGAGGAACCAGGGACAGAAAGTTAGACTGTTTTTCATTTTGGATGCAGGTGAAGAAAGAATTCTCTATCTCTGTCAGGAAATTTTGCCTGCATTTGTTGGTTTGTTTGTAACCAACTTCATATAAAAACTACTGAACGGATCTTGATGATTTTTTTGAGAGACTAGTTATTAATAAGGCAGCAAAGGAAAAAAAATCTGTAAAATCCCCAAGAATCCCTATCTCTTATTATGGATTAATGTTTTGACAAGATAGTGTTACTGTTTCACCACTAGAGAGCATGAGTGTTCAGTCCATTACATCAGTACAGCTGGATTATGCCTTAATGGAGGTTTGTGCTCTCTTAGTGCTTCCTAGTTTTAATTCATTATTTTAAATACTGTCAGAACCTTCAACAAATGCATGATTATTAAAATTTAATTTAATGGTCACAAAATAACAGTGACATCGCCATTACTTGCTACCTACACAATGTGTGTTGGTAAGTTAGTTACTAGTCAATTAATACACGTTGAAGTAGTATTTCTAGCGGCAGAACAGTGTAATGAGAAAACATCAGCCACACTACACCTTACTGATGAGTTTTTCTTGTTTTTTATTAATCATGTATCAATTTATTGCCATCTATTAAGCTTTGAGCCAGAAAAAAATTACATTTATCATTAAAAAAAATAAATAAATAAACTGTGAAAACTCAAAGATGTGAGTAAAGCCAATAGACTGTATTGTATGGAGAACGTATTTGCACTTATGCATTGGCCTGATTTTCAAACCCTGGTTTCTTCATCCATTTCTATATACAGTCTGTGGTAAATCTTCTCTGACATACCTGAGAGTCTGGGCCGAGTGGAGGCTCTGAGCAGTGTACTGTGCAGAAGGAGACACACCAGCAGCACCAGCAGCACCAGGAGAACCCGATTAACTGAAATACAAGTCAAGTCACTCAGTGTTCACATCAAGTGATTTATCCAATTTAATATTTAAGAAAAAGAAACTGTGTACTGTGGAGGGTTCACAAACAGTCTCACTGTTTCCTCTTAAAATGTCATTAACTAAGTTTTTATTACAATTGTTTAAATGTCACTGTGAGCTTACAAAGCCTGAGGCCATATTGTGACATATTTTGTCTGACCAAGAGGCCAAACTCTAAGCATGTTTTTGCTTGACAAATGTCTTCTAAAAAAAAAAATTAAAAAAACTTTATTGCCAAGAGCTGGGGGGAAAAAAATCAACACTAATCTCAATTAGCTTAGCTCAAATTAGCTTAGCAAGAGAAAGAGTCGGCTTGGTTGTGTCCAAAGATTTAAAAAAAGAAAAAGAATAACATGTTGTAGTTCATTTGAAACTGTGGATGAATATTTAAAAAACAAAAACAATATCAACAATTTGTGTTTTTAAGGGGACAATAGAAGCAGTTAGCTTAGCTAATCAACTCTTTGTTATGAAGGTTATAGTATCACACCATGTTTAAACAACAAATTGTGTATCTGTTCCAGTTTGAGTGAAACACATTGAAATACAGTATGTTAATGAATAACCTCGATATGGGCTGATAGATGGACGTTTGAAATTTGGACAGTGCCTGTTTAAGTGCTTTCTTTGCTTCTTTAGATCTGTTCACACTGTTTCTAGATGTTCAAGTGAACAGTGTTAAATACAAGTGTAAACAACCACCCAAACCGACTGAGATCCAATCCCTCAAACTATATGAGGTGGCTTGTGACACGTGGCCACATATCTTTTGTAGTATGAACGCTAATGCGTCGTGATGAATCCCGATAAGGACATAACGTTTAGTCTCCCTCATCTTGCCCTGTACTCAAAACTGATTTTATCCTCTCACCTGAAACATTTGAACAGTTTGCACATGTACAATAGTTCTTGAGTCCCGTTGCCTTCTCCTCTCTTCTAACTGCGCTAATGCTCCTCTGGTGATTTACGTGAAAAAAGTGCAGACCCTGACGTAGCCGTAGTGACATCAGCAGGACGGTTTGGAAAAGCATGATACAGAGACAAGGATGTGTCTCGGCTGTCCACTTGAGATTTGATCACCTGAGACGCACCTTAAAACAAAGCGTGAACAGGGTTTATATGTAGTCTTTATGCTAAGCTAGGTTAACAGGAAAAAAAGATAATATGTTATTCCTTTCATTAGCATTGTTTTGTTTTTTTAAAGAATGATCTGTTGCAAAATGAGATTAAAAATCTGTATAAACTGAGTTGATATGTTACAAAGCATCCACCAGCTGTGGGACAGACCAGAAGAAAACAAGGCCAAATACCCACCTGCAACCAGTTAAAAGCCCCTCCAGGTACCAGGACTAATGCTAACTGGTGCGACTCCCAAAGTACTCTCCTGTCTGTCTGCACACTGCACACTATCTGACCAGCAGTTAATCTGTGAGACATCCAGGATTTATACTGAGCCCACTCAAGGATTATTCATGTGTCAGTGAGGCTCTAGTGTTTGTTCTAAGTGTAGAGTCACAAAGTATTCATCTATATGTCCCGTCATCTGCTAACTTCATCACACCATCCCCCATTTCTCAGTTAGTCACACACACACACACACACACACACACACTGCTGCCCTGTTCCATCCCTGCACAGTCATTAGAAGTGTCCTTTACTGGCAGCAGCTGCACCAGCTGAGCTCCACTTTTACCACAGAGTAAAGCTCATTCTGAAGTAACTGTGAAGCATTTCCTGATTTACAGTTATGTCATCTCACACCATAAACCAGCCATCTTACGTCTGTATTACACTTTATTTTCACTCACTTTTTCTCAGGAGAGCCATTGTTCATATTTGCTTTCAGCAACATCTGTAAACAAACAGAAAAGAGAGAGAGGGTTATGACGGTCCTCAAATAGAAAGAAACAGCGAACATGATTAAAGAATTTGTCCTGCAGAGATTTAACTGTGTCAGATTTTCTTACTCTCCTAAACCGAAGAATGAATCATTACTAATGGTCTGATCAGCTGGTTACAGCTGTGGAGTAGAACAGTAGAAACTTACTGTTCAGCATCAGATGGAAACCGTCTGTATTTAGAATGGATGACGCTAATGCAAGCTTTGTGGACTCTCATTTTGAAGCCAGGAGTTTGGTATTTGAACGTGGCCATGTGGGTTGTTTGGAGCCAGAAGTGACCATATTTGGGTATAAAGAGAGGAGTGAAGAGGAGGGTCTGATCCTTGAACCTGAGGATACTGCCCAATATGCATGAGACTTGAGTTCAGAGCTGTTCCCATTGGAGACCAGAGCTGTCAATCAAACCAACCACACCCATAAATCCTCCCCCTCGCTAAGTCTAACATCTTCTTAATGATGAAATGATTTTCAGATGAACGAGTTAACTTTCACTAATGACATCAGAAAGAATTGTGCAAAAAATGTTTTGACTGAATATTTTAGGATTGAAAATGATTTTTTTAAATTGAAGTCATTTTGGAGTCAGAGTTTTTTGGAGCCAGCATCATGTGGCCACTGGGAGTATTGCACAATATTTGAGATGAAATACTATTATTTATTTACACCTGCACAAAACAGGTTCATAAAATTTCTTTCCTGTATTTATGCTCGTGACTGACTTTCTAATCCAGCAGGTAAGATGCTGTTGACAGAGCGGTACAGCAGAATGAGAGGAACTATTACATTTTTGTAATGACATCATCGTCTAAAAACCTTTTAACCAAAACACTTGAAGTTTGAAGCAACAGCGGGCAGTGTCACATGCTTCAAGCTTAGGGTTACAGTCAGAAAGCTCTGCTCTCATTGGACACCATATGTGTCAATCAAACTAACCACGCCCCTAAATACTTCTCTTTTTGAAGTATTGCATCTGTTTAATTATTATTTTTTCAGGTCACCCACCGGATCACATCAGAATGACTGCGTAATTCAGGATTGAAAATGACCATTTTTGAATGGAAGTCAATTGGAGTCAAAGATTTTTTTGGAGTCAGTCTAGTGGCTAATGGGAGTATTGTACTTTTTTGCACTTCTGCATTGTCCCAATTTTTTAAGCCTAGTTGCTTCGTCCATTTCTATGTCTTGGTTCTCCTGTCAGGGTCATTATACAAATGCAGATAAAATGAGGTGATGAGTTTTATATAAAAGTCCATTTTGAGGAGTATTTTGTCCAAAAGCGTCCACCTCTTTCTTCCTTTGTCTCTGGTGTCAGGACTTCGTTAAAGGAACCTGTTTGCCTTTAAGCCTTTAAAAGTTTTATATAACTGCAATATGACTTACACAAGGATCAATGAAAATAAACAACTCAGTGGTCTTTAAACTCCTAAACACATCCTTAACCCTGACACACTGGTCATGTTTGATGACTTCACAGTGATCTGTTTAGGATGTACAACATTCAGCTGATCTGACATTAATAAAAGGACGATTAGTCCTTAGGTTATGTTTCAGGGAGCAGTGTCTATTCTATATACAGTCTATGCCACTGTCCCCATAATAAATACAGTCATGGCATGTACAGTTTCACAGTTTCAAAAATCACTAAATCCACAATTTTTCTTGACTTGAGCCACATGGACAGAACTAAAACCCATTTTAATAGAAAACAGTCAAAACAGCCTTGGTGTACAAACACTTGTAGCACCTGCACGAATGTACAGTTAAAACTATTTTCATTTTTGTGTATTTTGGGTCATTTTGGGAAAAGTCATCAAATTTCAGGATGAAGAAAAATACATTTGAGGTTTTTTTTTTACTGCTGTCAAATGACAAAGCGGGTCAAATCTGACCTGAACAATATGTTGAACATGTTTCTCTCCTCTCTGGAGTATCAATCAGTGTCAGTGGGATCCTTTGACGGCATCAGATGTGTGTTTAATGTAAGCAACCAGAGCCAGAAATGACCCATTTTAGGAACCACACCTCCTCCTCTATCTGGCTTTTTCATGTTGCGGCGCTTCCTTTAGAAACCCACTGAGCCCCCACTGTCAGCTGAAATAAATCAGGACGTTCAGTTTGTGCCCTGCATTTGTTTCTGGGTTGTTTGTCGCTGTTTAGAGTGGCCCCAAACATCTGGAGCAGATTATCCACACAGCAGAGTTGCCTAATGCACTGTCTCTGCTCTGCATTCGAACAACTGGCAATCTGCTGAACACTTACCGAGTTACAGAGTGTTCACTTACAGGCTCCTTCTATCTCAGTGCAGTTACAGTCATAGAGTTTTTTTGGACTGTACCACTCTCACATCATGTAGTCATCACTTTGCTCTGCATTGTTATCTTTAATTGTGTCTTTCAAACATTATTGAGGATAATGATGATGTGATTTTTGTTTTTATGATGCAACACGGTGACAGCTAATAATTTTTTTAATAGGATTTCCTGAAGGGTTGTGGGTCTGAGTGAGGTGGATGGGGGTGGGGGTCCAAATCAAGCTACACACTGCAAGAAAAAAAAAAATCTGGATAAAGTAGTTAACTTTTCCAGGATGGAAAGGGTCTGCAGTATTTCACATGTGTTTTTTGGGGAGAGTTAGATTTTTTTTTGTTTAACAGGGGGAAAAAAATGTATAAGGCTTTCTTTAGGTGGCAGATCACCCCCAACCCCCCACAAAATGTATAAAATATCCTTATTAAACAGAAAAATTGCATTAAACCCATATATACTAACATCATGCAATATTCATTTGCACATTTTCCAACTGTTTTTTAAGTTAAAAGCTAAACAGACATATTTATAAAAGATGGACATTACTTTGAGTGCAATAGGACAAAAAGTTCTAATGTCCTACACAACAACAGGACTGAAATAAAACACAATGTACTACAGTTACATTTCACATTTTCACCATGCATATTGTGCATAACTCACACATGAATAACATATGTGAGTAGAACTGCATTATCTCAGTAAATATGCACTTTAGAGGACAGAGATAAAAAGAAGGAGGTGTGTCACTGCTGGTTTTAATGTGTGGATAACTATTTGTCATTAAGCACCATTTAAATTTAAATGTACTCACCAGTAAAAAGAGGGTGGTGGTTGTGGTCAGTGTGAGTCCTGGAGTTCATGGTCCATGTTGTAAAGCCTCTGAGGGACTGAGACTCACCCTCACCAACAATCCCACTTTTCTCCTCTCCCACCTTTTTTTTTCTTTCTCCTTCTTCTTCCCTCCAGATGTGACTCATCATGTTCACCATGCAGTGCGTTTATTCCTCACTGTCACCGAGCCAGAAACTAGATTATCTCACTCCCATTTTAACAAAAACCACAACAGTGACACAGAAAGACCTGTGTAAACCTTATCTACTCCACATTTGTGTCTTTAGCCACAGTGTGAGACAATGAAGTCTGAAAACTACACTGACACTGCTCAGTTTTATATAGCCTATAATTCAACAACACTGCACTAAGGTTCACACAAAACCGAACAATAGTATAACTGTATAATTATAGTTGTAATTACTTTGATAATAGTGGGCAAATAACGTATACGTTTAATCCTGTAAGAAATAACCGATAAAACAGCTCGAGGGGCTTTAAAAAACTACATTTCCCATAATGCCTTGGGCGCCGCTCTACTGGAAAGGACAACAAAAATGTAGCCCTTGGTTAAGCACATGTAACTCCGTGTTTATTAATATTAACCCAATGTTTTATTGTTTCTATTATGTCTCATTTGTTTTATTTGTTTATTTTCTTTACTCTAATATGTTATTCTCCAGTGATGCCGATATTTTACTTCTCTCCGTTTCACTTCAGGTCCTGACATACTTATAGCTTGATTTTCACATGAAAGCTACAAAAAATAATTTAATCCTGTTATTAACATTTACAAATTACTACTAAAAAGTAGGTTTTTTGAGTGTGTACACACTGTTTATCTTGACGAATCTCTTGAAAAGTGGAAATAAACAATCTATAAATATTTTTGTACTGACAGAGTGAGGTTTTAATAAAAAAATGAAGGTAAATATATGCATAGGGTGACAGCTTGTAATACTGGGCATCATTTATTCACTGACTTTATAATCATGGACTACCTCATGTGAACTGTGCTTTTATCATCAACTGTACGCGGAATGGTCAGTAATGTGCAATTACTGACCATTGCACGTACAGCTGATGTTGCACAAATAAATCTAGTCTATTTCCACAGTAATATTTGTGTATAGTTTAAATTTCTGTTGTATTTTTCACAAACTGCCTTTTAAAATTGACTGTATTTGTTGGGGTTTTTTATTATTCGATTTTAAAGACTTCTTATTGTGGACAGCAAATAAATAATTTTATTGTACGGGGAAACATGTTTCCTTACAGTAATAACAATAAACACTTTGGTTCCTGATTTGATTGGTATTCTATTCCTTTAAGTGATTTCCTTTAAACAATATTTTGATAAGTGCCATATTTTGCTATGTAAAGTACTCATTAGCATCCCACTTACTGCTGATGATTATGCATCTCTTGTATAGAAAGAGCATTAGGGACACAGTGTAAGGTCATGGTTGGCCAATTAATTTGTAGCCACTCTATGACAGAGCTGGTAAACACAACATGTCTCCAACAGTTCAGAGTGAGTATTTCTTTAGTTACAGTAGATAGGTGACTCTGAGCTCCAGCAGCAGTCTCTACCCTCCACCAGCATGGATGAACACACTGTGAAGCTGCTGGTGAAGCTCACCCAGGAGGGACAGTTGGACTCTTTGGAGAAACATGTAACCTCCGGCGGCCCGGAGGCGGCTCAGAGCGTCTGCAGTGGACACTTCGGCCGGTCAGGAGACACCCTGCTGCACTATGCAGCCAGACACGGGCACCTGGACATCGTGGAGTTTCTAATAAAACAGGTGGGCGTGGATGTGGAGGTGTACAACAACGACTACAAGAGGCCGCTGCACGAAGCTGCCTCCATGAGCCACAAGGAGTGTGTTAGCTACCTCCTGCGGGAAGGGGCCAAGGTGGACAGTCTGAAGAAGGCTGACTGGTGAGGATAAACACACACACATGATAGAAAGTAAACCTAGGAGCCAACATGGCGCCCTCTCTTGGCTTTAAAGCCGGACTGTCAGTGCGCATGTGTCAGCTCCCTTCGATAGCTCAGTTGGTAGAGCGGAGGACTGTAGAGGCTTGACGCTGAAATCCTTAGGTCGCTGGTTCGAATCCGGCTCGAAGGAGAGATCTTTTTGGTTTACCGAGAACCTTTTAACAGGAACTTAGAACTGTGCTTTTGATATGAGACGAATACATTTGCAGTATTATGGTGTAGTATTATGACGTTTCATTTGTATGTGAATTCACATTGATACGTTTGTTTGTCTCTTATAACCTACCAACAAAAGATTTTTTTTTTTTAGAAATGCCACACAGACAGGTTTATTATTAAAGGTCGTGAATAAGAGTAATTATTTCATCATTTTAAAAGAGAGAATAATTTTTAACTTATGTTTTTAACTAGTACACATTTTATAGAATTCATTAACTTAATTTTAGATAATTAATATATACATAAATTTCATTACCTATCCCAACATTAGTATTATAATAATAATAATAATAATAATCACAGTGTAAAACATGATGAAGCATTACCATATTCTAATGAAATCATGAGAACTTACTGACACAAAATGCTTCCAACAAGTATTACAAATTAGTAGGAAGTAGTAGGGGGGTCAGTGCCTTGCTCAAGGGCACTTCGGCAGTGCCCTGGAGGTGGACTGGCACCTCTCCAGCCACCAGTCCTCACTCCATATTTTGTCTGGGCTTTTCTGTGTGGAGTTACCATGTTGTTTCTGTGCAAGTGTGGGTTTCCTCCCACAGTCCAAACACAAGCATTTTAGGTGAATTGATTATTCTAAATTGACCAGAGGTGTGAGGGTGAGTGTGGATGGTTGTCTGTCTCTGTGTGTTAGCCCTGGGATCTGGAGCTGTCCAGGGTGTACCCTGCCTCTCGCCCGTTGCCAGCTGGAATAGGCTTCAGTGACCCCCGCAACCCAACTGGATAAAAGGATGGATGGATGGAAGTAATAGCAATTTAAAAAAAAAAAATCTGTCTGTGTGATCTCAGTTTAGATTAGATTATGCATTCAGATGAATACACCTGTAACCTACTACTACTGTACATACTATGTGGTCAGATTATGTCCCTGTCTTCTCCCTCAGGACTCCTCTGATGATGGCCTGCACTCGGAGGAACCTTGACATCATCCAGGAGCTGCTGAGCCATGGCGCCGACCTCACACTGCAAAACAAGGACGGCTGGAACAGTTTCCACATCGCCTGCAGGGAGGGAGATCCAGTGGTCATACAGCACCTGCTTCAGGTCGCGCCGGATGTCTGGAGGACGAAGAGCAAGACAAAGAGGACACCTCTGCACACCGCAGGTGAGGCATCTCCATGTGTGACAACGCCTACCGCTGGCATACACCAAACAAACATCCCCTCTCTCTGTTTGTTATCCAGCAATGCACGGCTGTGAGGAGGTCGTCAGGATCCTTCTAGACAGGTAGGTGGAAGTTTTATTAAAGGGAAAACTGTAAATGTGACATTTGGTCATAGACGATGCATACACTAATTACTTTTAAGGATAAACAAAATAGTAAAAGATCAGACTTTATTAATGTGTGTATCACAACTATACAGAACCAAGTTTGGACCATAGACTGTTTATGGAAAGGCCAATGCGGAAGTGCAAAAAAGTGCAATACCACCAACGGCCACTAGATGGTATTTTTCAGTCCTGATATATTAAGTCAATCCATTTTTCCACAAGTCATTCTGATGTCATTTACTGAAGTCGACTTTTTTTCTCAGTGAACTGGTGGGAGATATTAGACTGAGAGGAGAGGAAAGTTTAGGGGTGTGGATAGTTTGATTGACAGGCCTGGTCTCCAATGAGAGTGGCACTGAAGTTGAGTCTCATACATATTGGACAGTGTCCATAGGTCCTTGGGTTCAAGGGTCAGACCCACTTCTTCACTCTGCCCTTCATGTCCAAATATGGTCACTTCTAGCTCCAAACAACCAACACGGCCATGTTCAAATATCAAACTCCTGGCTTCAGAATGTGAGTGTTAGCAGGATCTTACACAGCGTTTAACGTGACATAACCACAGCATACACGTGCTTTGTTCTTGGTGTGATCAACCGCATCTGCAGGCACACATCTCTTTTATTTAGAACACCTGCAGTTCATTACTTGATCAGATAGGTCACATGATCTCCATACATCACGAGTTCATGGTTGCCATGACAAACGTAAACAACAATACTAATAACAAATGAAATGAGAGCACATCTCAACAGTGAGTCTACAAACCAATGACTGACGTCACGTTAGCGCCGTCCATTTATATACACAGTACAGGCTATGGTTTTGTTGGGTGCTTCCAAAGATCTTTAACAGAAAGACTTAGAAATAACAAATTCATAAAATAAGACTCAGAAGAATGAACATGGATCCTGACTCTGAGATTAACAATGTAGCTCTTTGTGCCACTGGTATAGCTCCTTACTTTATTTTGTCTGATTGACTGATATCTTTCCAGATGTGACTACACCCCAGACAGCCCCGACAGCTGTGGCGTCACTCCTTTCATGGATGCTGTCAGGAACGGACACATCTCTGTGGCCAGGCTGCTTTTAGAGAAGCACCAGGTAGAAGAAAACATCACACCACACTACACATTTCAGTGCTGACATACACCTTCATATGCACTCCCTCAGTCTGACCTGTGTGGATCGTAGGCATCTCCAACAGCAGCTGACATACTGGGGACTCAGCCGGTGCACCAGGTTGCTGTCACCGGGCAGGAGGACGCCCTGCGCTTTCTGGTGAAGGACCTCAGTGTAGACGTGAACCAGAGGGCGACTAACATCCAGCTCTCCGCATTGCACTATGCCGCTAAGGTTAGATCAGTGATTCAAAAACCACAGGGGATACTTCTGGAGCTGTGTGGAAAAGATTATGGAGCAGATCATCTAGTTTGAAAAGTTTATGAAAACCATGTTGACCATTATTTTCATGACTAGGTCTTGAAAAAGCTTGAACCACAAGAGACAGATCCCCTCTCCTCTCAGCAAACAGAGGGACAGTGGTAGAGTTCCTGTTTCAAAGTATTTCCACTTGAATCTGCATTTTTTCAGGAAGGCCACTCGTCCATGATAAGAACTCTGCTGGAGCTGGGGGCAGATCTTCATGCTCGAGACAACAAGGGAAGAACTGGTAAGAAGAGCATGATATGTCCTGTTCTTTAGCTTTTTATATTAATATAATTTACACTGAATCCGGGCTAATGTAACCCAGTAAGACTTGTTGGTTTTGTCTGGTGGATAAAATGCTGGATAAAAACAACAAAATGTGTAAAAACAACAACTTGTATTTTTGTGTGTGTGTAAATAAGAAGAGTTTTTGACTTGCAGGTTATGTCGCTGTCACAGATAAACCACCCATCACTGTGAACATAGTCACCATTTTTCTTTTTCTTATTATTATTATCACATGTTGTTGTTAACCTTTTAACACCTGAGCTTCCTAATTTCCACCTGGACTTTTTATGCTTATTTTGATTTCAAATTCATATTTAACATGCAAAATATAACAATCATGTGCAGTTGCAGTGTTCACTAAAACTGTAAAATCAAAATCCATTTTTGTGTTTTTCTGCTATTCTTGTTTCATCGTCACTGGTATTACACTCTTACAACACGCAGTACATAGTAAATCAGCTGTTTTGCTGGCTTCTGGGAGGGGTGCTAGTGAAATTACCATAATGACACCATATTCAGTGTAAAGTGCAACATCTCTGCTCTCGGGAACTGTTGGAATTTTTACAGTAATCCAAAGACACATGTGCAGACCTGTCGCCGACGACACGCTGGGAATTAAAGGGTTAACCTGAAAACCAGATGGAAAATCTTTGAGGATGGTGCATTCAAGGACCAGTGAAAACGTTATGACATTCGAGTCAGCTGTATTTACTTCCAGTATCATGAAACATACAGTACAGGCTAAAAGTTTGGACACACCTTCTCATTCAATGTTTTTTCTTTATTTTAATGACTATTTACATTGTAGATTTTCACTGAAGGCATCAAAACTATGAATGAACACACGTGGAGTTATGTACTGAATTAAAAACATGTTTTATATTCTAGTTTCTTCAAAACAGCCTCCGTTTGGTCTGATTACTACTTTGCTCACTCTTTGCATTGTCTCCATGAACTTCAAGAGGTCGTCACCTGAAATATTTCCACTTTACAGCTGTGACTCATCAGGTTCATTAGTGGAGTTTCTTGCTTTATCAATGGGGTTGGGAGCATCAGCTGTGTTGTGCAGAAGTCAGGTTAAACCCTATTGGACAACTGTTAAAATACATATTATGGCAAGAACCAATCAGCTAACTAAAGAAAAATGAGTGACCATCATTACTTTACTTTACTCTACAATGTAGATAGTCATGAAAATAAAGACAACACATTGAATGAGAAGGTGTGTGTCCAAACTTTTGGCCTGTACTGTATGGAAATGTTTTTTAGTCTTAATCTGA
Source organism: Pseudochromis fuscus (assembly GCA_900323345.1). Taxonomy (NCBI): domain Eukaryota; kingdom Metazoa; phylum Chordata; class Actinopteri; family Pseudochromidae; genus Pseudochromis; species Pseudochromis fuscus. The sequence goes on from OOFC01021497.1 coordinate 28,025, forward strand.
AAAGGGTATTTTTTGAATGATATTTTACATATATTCATAGAAAAATGTTTTTCATGTTTATTTTACATATAGATTAATGGTCTGTTTTGGGAATTTGATTCATATTTCTATGTTTTTAAAAATAAATTTGTAAAACCAACTGAAAAATGTCAAAAAGATACAAAAACCAGTCATTTGTTACATTTTCTGTCACCCTCTCAGGTGATGAATTTGTACTTTTATCTCAATAATTCCTAAAACAACTGCAGTTTTTTTTGCATGTTTCTTAAAGCAGAGACGTTGAAGGTTATTTTTAGCCATGCACTTGGTTATTGAATATTTATGGGAGCAGCACAGTGTACGTGGCATCACTACAACAACCTACAGCGTCCTCCACAGCGGGAACTGCAGAGTAAAGACAAAGCAGAGAGCACACTGTAAATCCATGGTGAGAGGAAGATGACAGTGGCGTCCCCCCGCCTCCTGACTGATGCTGTCTTACGTTGGCCACTGGCCGTGTACACGTGTGGTTTTGTGTGTGCGTGTGTGTGTGTTTATGTGTGTGTTTTCGCAAGAGCAGACACAAAGAGAGCAGGACAGACACGCAGTGAATGAAGTGTACTGTAAACTTGCCACAAGTGATTTAGAAAGTCGTATTTTTCATGCCGTTGACCAGCAACATGTGGTGTTCATAGACGGCACATGAGGCGGGACATAATGGATGCTTTTAGGATGGCTTTGTCGAGAGCGGCTCTTTCTTTGCCTTTTAAAAAGTTAAAAACACACACACGCACAAAACATTTCCTTAACCATAATTCAGACGGACCACCAGCTAAGTCGAAGCAGAGTGTGGGCCACGCTCGGTATTTAGCTCGCACCAGTGTTCCCCTCACAGTTTGACTTATAGCATCTGTCAAAAAGTGAAGCAGAGGAACAGAGAGAGCTTCTCCACCCATCGTAATGAGCATCATCCCCACTTCTTCTAACCATAATTGGACGGGACCAGCGTCACACGGGGAGATTGATCACATCTTGGTGTGAGTAAAAAAAAAAAGATTAATCTCCTAACGGTGGAATATTTTCAGCATTTGATGACGGTTTGTGTACATGTTGTAGCTCCCACTCTGCTGCAGCTTTGATTCATTGCTTGTTTGTCCCCGCTGATCCGCCCGACGGCGTCCTGCCTCTTCCCGCTCCTCTGAGCTTCCAAAAGCTGCAATCCATTACACTTGATTGTGTTTTATACTGTCAACTTGTTGCACTTGATTACGTCCTGATGAGGTTTAATTCGGAGCGACTTGTGAGGTGACATACCAGGCAGCTGATCAACATTCCTTCTGGTTCATGCTTGGAATCCATAACGTTCATTTCCTACTTGTTTTCATATTTGCAGCCATGACACCAAACCATGAAGAATCATCTTAAATCCAGCTTCATGACGTGGAGGAGGTCCTAGTGCTGGGAGGGGGGTTAGCTAACATAGCTCACCTGGGTCTCATGTGTTCACTGTGGCCCTGTTTACACTGGGTTTAAGAGGTGATCGGATCACAAGTGGACAGTGCTGAAAACAAGTGTGAACGGCCTTATTAGAGCCCAATATGTAACAATGACCCAAATTAATGTAAACAAATTGATTTCGCCTTGAATTTGATTAATTCAGTTTTGTTCATTTATATCAGGCTATTTGTTAGTGTTTTAAGGTTTAAGGTCGAAAAAGAAACCAAGAAACCACACACCAGAACAGAAAAAGCAAAGGCCGAACAACAAGACTTAAAATCAGCAATAGCCGATCACTGCCGGAGGGAGAACCACATCATCGACTGGGAAAAAGCCAGAGTCGAAAATCGCTCCCGACGTTGTGTAATGGAAGCAGTGGAGATAAGGAAACGTGCTCCCAAGACGATGAACAGGGATGAAGGAGCCTACATCCTGTCCCAAACCTGGAGCGCTGTCTTGGAGGGGGAGTGATTCGACAGCAGGAGGCGTGGTCCA
>OOFC01021498.1:0-19846 GCA_900323345.1 Pseudochromis fuscus
GTGACTTCCACCAAAGATATTACTAGTACTAGTCTTGCGTTTATTTATATCAATATCAGTTCCACAGCGTCGTGGCTGTTTAAAGATGTCTGTTGCATGTTTCTAGCATCATTTGTTTTTTTAGATGCAAGTTTCAAAGATCGATGTTTTCATATTCTGGATCATATTATCTGAAATTATTCCTTTATCCGGATCAATCTTTGATAGATTGTAGACCATGTTAGAAACTTGTCCTGTATTTTTTTTCAAAGTGTCTTGACCATTTTTGTTGGAGTCATATGCATAAATGTCGCATATGTCCCTATCTCCCAATGTTAAAGAATCCTTCAAAAAATTCCTGGATCCAGACGGTGATCCAGATCACTTCCAAAATCTAATCATTTGTTCCTTATCCCCATCTGGACAATCCCTGAAAATTTCATCAAAATCTGTCTGTAACTTTTTGAGTTATTTTGGAAACCGACAGACAGACAAACCCCTGCAAAAACATAACCCTGCTTGGCGGAGGTAAATATCAGTGATGCGATACTATGGCAGCATGTTACAGTTAAAAAAGATATTATTTTGATGATGAATCTAGTAAATAGGATTTTTTTTTAAATCATTTTCTTAATTAAAATGACATGCATGTAAATGGAGTCCATTTATATAGCGCTTTCATGACCCTAGCTAGGTCCCAAAGCACTTTACAAGGCAACTCATTCACCCATTCACTCACACACCAGTGGCTACCGAGCTGCCATGCAAGGTGCTAGCCAACATTGGGAGCAACTTAGGGTTCAGTGCCCAAGGGCACTTCGACATGTGGACAGGAGGAGCTGGGAATCGAACCCACAACTTTACGATTCACAGGCAACCCGCTCTACCACCTGAGCCACAGCCATCCTTTGTAAAAGCATCAACAAAAGATGGAATTTTTTTGCAGAACTATACTCTCTAGGTCCTCCAATTTGACTTTGTAAAAATGAAAAACAAAAACAGCATGTTTGTTTACTTGTAGCAGGACTGCAGCAGTAGTGAAATGTTTGGCTTCAGGGATTTTTACAGTGTTGCATTTGCGGATGTGGCTCTGCATCTGTGAGAAATCATATTAATGTATTTGCTGTATATTAGGAGGGTGGGTGTGTGCGTTTGGATTTAAGGCTTATCACACATCCCAGCTGTTTGAGAATGCATTGTTCTTTGCACAAGCAGGATTAAGAGGCATTTCAAGGCAAAGCAAAAGTGAGACCTGAATGGGTGGTGAAAATGACATTTTTAGCCGTAAACAATACAGTACATGTCAAGTACATGTGTTAGAGTGAGAGTCAAAATTTTTATGATAACCATGAGTCAGTTCGTTTTAAAATTGAAACCTGTGCCGTCTGCAGCTGTCAGATCTCTTCCAGTCTTCCTGGATTCACATCCTACTAGGGTGTGTGTTTGTTTAGTGTAAGGGTGGTAGTGCTCCAAGAATGACAGTTTGTGTTAGCGACTGTGTGTGTCTGAGTACTGGTTAGCTGTTGACTTATTAAACACACACTGAATGGAGTCTTGCTTAATTCAGTGAAAGAGCATCGGGTGCCATTCAGTCTTTTCATTTTAATGATTTTTTTTTTGTGTGTGTTAACTTCTTGATGAGCAGCTCCAGTACCGGGGGAATTTTGCCCCGAGTCTGCGTTAGCTTGAGGCTGATCTCAAGCTAATGCAGACATGAAACTGCCGAGCAGCGGCGTGTGCAGGTGGAAAACAGAGAGGTGTCAGTAGCTCCCTCAGGACTGGGGCTGTGGGGTGGGGCCTTAGCACAGTGGTGTGACCAGGAGGAGCATGGGAAGCAGACACAGCCGGGGTTGAGGCGGGTTTGTGTGTTTGTTTGCACTGTGCGAGTTCAAGTGAAACCTTATTCTAACTCCTGTATCTCTGCAGGTGAGACAGGCGGCTCCAACAAAGGCTCCTGGATGCTGTGTCTCCTGCGGCTCAGGTGAAAGGTAAGCTGAGCTCTCACCTGCCGCCCCACACTCTTTCATTTCTTAATAATGCATACGCTCTGTTTAATTGACTGGCTCTCTGTTTTACCTTCAGTTAATCACATGGTTTGCGTTTGACATTTCCACGTTGCAGTCCAAGGTTATGAGTACTTCAGTACTTTAGGTGTGCTTGTTTAAATTTGTGAACTGATTTTTCTCCCAGGCGTCAGTCTACTTTCAAAATCTGACACAAATGCAAGCACATTTTTACCCAGTGATGCCAGGAGGGATAACTCACTTTCTGAGCAGAGCACAGAATTAGGGCACGTCTCTTAAGGTGTAAAGTAGACTTCTTTCTGGTTTTGCCCGTTTGTATGGCATTTAAAAAAAAAAAAAAAGGTCTTTCTACAGCTCTTTGATTACAGTGTCAGTCAGTGCACTAAAACTCACATCAGTGCTGCGTTTTGTGCCCTGTGTGTTTTCATGTGAGCAATCGTGTGTCAGAGTTGCTCACATGGAGGCTGGTGCACGGTGCAGCTTTGGAAGAAGAGAAACGGTCTGACAGAAGTGAGATCAGCAGCTTACAGGGTGTGTCACACTCATTTGGGTTAGGAGGGAGTAAATGTTTGGGGTTGCACGAGGACAGCTGGCTGCAGTGTAGTACTTCAGAGAGATACACAAAGCCCTAAGACAGGCTTGTTGATCTTTCATACAGTGGCAGGAAATGTGTAATAACTAGTTTCTTTTTTCAGCCTCACATAGTACACTGTGTATTTTGGTCTCTCCTGGAGGGATAAGGATACCCGTGTCTTTGTAGGGGTTCTCAGGTGCTCTGTGACATTTACCTAATGATTGTGGCTTCCTACTACGGGACAGTTTCTTTTGATGAGGTGGAAATGATAATAGTCACACAGTTGTTTTACCGTTTCTCCTTTTGCTGTGCTAATATTGTGTTGCGGTTATGTCAAATAAAAAATTTTTCTTTGTGACCCCACAAAGCACCAAGATGGTAGCAGGCTGTCCTGTGGTAAACTGTGGAAAAACAGCTACACTTTGCCCGTTTAACTGAGTCAGGAAGTGTTTGGATTCAGCTGCGCCCGGGCCGTTTATCTTGGCATGTTTTTGCAGCCCAAAGACACATGAGATTTAACGGCAAATTACACATTAACCAGACAAAACATATCAACCGGTGCCCAGCAGCTCACACCATTCTCTCAGTTTTGTGTGCTTTGTAAGCCACATATATTCAGGCTATGTGATTTAATACAATGTTAAGTTAATGGTTAGACATACTTTATAGTTACAGTTGACTGACTGGTTTCATAGTTCCCTTATCTGTTCGGCCGTCCATCGGTGCGGTTTAGTATTGTGCACACATTGACGTGTACAGTGGAGACAGATGGAGGACGTCTTGTAATGCTTCTCAGCACCGTCCAGTCGCCCTGGTTGTCATAGTTATGGTCATATTTCAGCCACCCCACAGCAGCACACAGTTTGGAGTTAATACAGTGATCAGAGTTTGGTTTGTTACAGAAAGCAGAATTTAATATTTTGTATTTCTTACACACCAGGTGGACTTTTATTTTACACTGAAATCTCACTTATTCAATCAAAAACAAACAAGACTGGGTGGCTGGTACCTTATCAGTTAATTATTTTTTCCTAGTGTTTTATCTGCCTTTGAGAAATAACAAGATGAATAGAAATGTGGAAATTAATAAGCAGGACTGCTTTTTTTTTTCCATATTCAGTCTTTTCCAAGGTTCTAATGCTAATTCTTTAATTAGTGAAATAAAGTGGCTGATTTAAGGATGGGGCAATGTATGGGTCATATTGAAATAGTAGCATATATGTTGTAGCACAGTGTTTGTCCGGGGGCTGGCTCATTAAAGACTAGTCATACATTCACAACATGACCCTGCAGTAATTGAAGAAAAGGTAAATCCAAATTGGCTGTCAGGGAGAATAAATTAAGAGGAGTGCTGGTAATGCTAAACACCATCTGCATTGGGTATTGTCGAACTCCATTCACAGAAAATAGAGCAGTCTCTTTTGATCAGCAAAGCAAGATGTAATTTAATGAGATCAACAACCGAGGAAGCCTGAGCAAGACCTGATGTTTATGTATTGTGTTCTTCATGCTCCGAGAGTGGCTGTATCCATCTTTGTGTGTGATCTAAGACCCCCCCTGTGTATAATTGACATGTGGAAACCAATCAGGACTTCCCATTCTTACGATAGAGTAGCACAACGAGAGCAAAAATAACACACGATTATGTAAATATAGATCTCCCTGCAAGCTAGGTGACACCGGGAGACAGAGGGGAAAGATATTTTTATGTCATTTGGTTGAACTTGTCCTTTATGGTGAAACAAAATGGCATCCTTAGGCAAACGATTACTTTTTAATATCAATCTTTTCTATCTGCTCCACAGACTTGTGTGTATGATTGTCACCCTGGCTAGAATAAGCCTGTTGAGTGAGACGCCTGGGAGCTCCTAGCATTTATCAGAATGCAGGATTGATGGAGGAACAGACAGAGGGCAGGTGGCAGATGAAAAAAACAATGGACGGTCAGTGTGAAGTGTTCATCTGTTGATTTTCTCTAACACCCTCTGAACTGTTACAGAACACATAACTTCTCTTCATCAAAACCATTTTCGGCTTTTCTTTGTGTTTGAAGTGACACTAGCTTCTCTGAGTTAATGAGGTGTGTATGTCACTGCAGTTTGTTTTGTTTTGATTCTTGGAGTTCGAGTTGACGGAGTGACTCTAATGTCATTTTCCACATGCAGACGAGCCTTGTGATTAGTTTTAATTTCAGCGGGTGTGGAGAGCGACTGTGACAGATACAGTAGGAGGAGTTTTGAAGTTACCGTATTTTCCAGACTATAAGCCACTACTTTTTTCCGACGCTTTGAACTTAAACACCGGTGTTTCTCATGTATCGACGGCACAAAGCTCGTTAGCTTTTTACAAGCTAGCAAGCTCCGTGCCGCCGATACATTTAGCGTCGTCACATCAGACCCGGTCAGAGTGGACCACATGAAACTGTTGGAATAAATTCAATAGCGGCTTATAGACAGGAGCGGTCAATAGTCCGGAAAATACGGTATTAACTGCATCTCCACCGAGCACAACTTGAGTTCTTCTCAAATTCTGTGTTTTGTACAATTTGCTGAGCTAACAAATAAGATTGGTGCTGTTTAGTAGCACTTTACTTTTTCAGTTTTTCTAGTATTCATCACCTCCCATTGGTAAAACGTCGACTCATATGTGATTTCGTTTTTCAGAATAACTAACACATACCGAACAGGAGTGAACTGATTTCACCTCGACAGGGCCGCAGAGCACAGGGACTGCTCACTTCTTAGATCTATAGAGGAACTCTAGCCTCATTACATTACGCTAATTTAGCTCCTGGCTTGTGACAGGACTATCAAGTGACTGCCCGGACAAAGGGCAGAACTTGCACTCTTAGCAGGTTGACCCAATTACTTCTCATTAAATGTTGTACAAATCATGAGCAAGTCTTCAGCAGCGGTGTCGGTAACAGTCCGAAGAAGTCAACGTGTTTCCTCTTTCACTGCTCCTTGCTGGAGAGGAGCTGTAGCTACCTCATGCTGAGATGGGTGATGTGAGGACAGCAGTGTGTGCGTCTCAGTATCGTGGATTCCTGAACCGGATTCAAAATAATTTGTAGATTAGTTCAACTGCCAGCTCTTATGCTGCACTGACATACTGCTAGAGGTCTGATGTCTGAAAACTTGTGCTATTTCATTGGATGCTGAAGCTTTGATGTTTTTAAGATTGGCTGATTGCTTTAAGCTGTAGGGAAGGAGGCACTTTGTCAACTGTATTTTGCCTGAAAGCAGGTTTACAGTCAGATTGAAGTAAGTGTTGCATTTTATTTGCACTAATTGTAGAGTTATTGTTGTTTTTTTATAAACTGAGAATGCACTGACTGTATAGATATTAGCTGTATCCAGCCAGAAACATTCCCCAGCTTTATGTGTGCTAAAAGTGCCTGTGTAGGTGTGTGATAGCTCAGGCTCTGACTCATTTCAAAACTTACCAGTGTTGCTGTGGTTTTTTTGGGGTTTTTTTTTACTTATTTTCTCTAGAACCTTTATTTTCTTCTGTGTGTTCATTGATAAAGTTTCTTCATATCTGAGCCAAACTTTTTGTCGAGGTTTAATTCTTCTTATAGGTGTTAAAATGACTTTATGTGTGTAGTGAAACTCTTATTTTTAATTAGGTTTAGTTTCAGTTTGTATCCGAGCATCACCAGCATTCAAAGTAGAAGCAGCAGCTTTAAGACAATCGTAGGACTCAGACTAATGTGCTTAAAGTTGCCAGTGAAAACGGCCAATTAAAAGCCATAAGCCACCATTTGGTCACTGATTGACGGGGATATTACAGTCTAAGGAGTCTGTAATTGGCTCCTACCCTCTGCACCCCCCACGGGAACGTTCTTTGCTTTAGGATCATTAATTAAAGTCATTTATTCAACACCTTGTCATCTGTTATACCCTGACTTCTATCCGGTCAGAGACAGGAAGCCTCCATTTCTCTGCTGGCAGGCGTCTTCCTCCAAGCCTCCTCACACCTCCTGTCTCTCCAGCAGATGAACAGAAGAGCCCCTGACCTCGTCACACACTCTCCCCTGAGGACAGGAGTTGGCCCAGCCCGTAACCTCTCCTGGCTTAATCACACACGCACACACACACACACACAGGCTCATTTTCTGCTCCTTTTTCTCTCTGTATTTCTCTTTCTGTGCAATCGCTGCAGCTTATTATTACCTTTTCTGCCACAGAGGAATCCAGCTCTATAAAAGGGCCTTGTCATAATGTAACCCACCATTTAAATCACTGCAGCAACCTGAACTAGAGCAAAAGAAAGAATCTAATTTGCATAGCCCTAATATGTAATTCAAGGTGCATTGGGATAAGGAAATTGGCCGATATGTTGCTCTTTCATGACTTGACAGCTTCAGCTTTGGGAATGGAAACACAGGAGGGGCATTTAACATTATGACACTTTGTATTAAATTTATTGATATGGTCAAACTCCGAGATGAGTTTTTCTTAAACAACCTGCTCTTTTGGCATATGGACGCAACCGTGTGTGACCAGGACATATTGTACTTTTGGCTTTAGGAAGTTATGTACCTTTTTCTCATAGTTCCTCTTTTTCTTTTCCTTGCTTATGCTCAAATAGCTTCACAAAGAAAAACCAAAAACAAGCTGGGGGCGTCCTAATAGATTCATTGTAACTCATCAAGTAAATTACTGTTCATCCCTTTGTCACTGGTGCAGTCTGACATTAACAGCCTTGTTATTCGGCACTAGAAATTAGACAAAAGGAAGTCCACTACCTCTCCGAGTCAGACTTTCTCTGAGAGTGTGAACTTTAATATTACCAGCCCACTTTTTTTAGTTAGTCATTACTGAGCCAGTACTTTTTTACTGAAATTTATGTGTATGATTGACATGACATGTATCAAAATATACTCACACATGCCATAAAAAGAATACTAAAGACTAAGACTAAGTGCCAGCTCACTGTTGTTACAAGCATCAATAACTACATGGCATATATTTGGAAAGGGATTAGTTAAATACCTTAAGTAAGATATGGCGAGGGGAAATCTTGCAAAAAAAAGATTTGTGGTCCTGATGAGGCCTTAAAGATTTTTTTGTAGCTTGTTGAAGGCTTCTATATATTTTGTGGTACCACTATTTTTCATTTAATAAAGATCAAGTTTGCCTAAATTACTCAAAGTGTGTCTTCAATAATTATCAGACTACTTAAATTGATACCTTTACTGTTTTTGTTGACAAGAAATATCTTCACTCTTCACTCATGGCTTTATTTCTAGTCTGGTTCATGGCTGTATTTGAGTTCCTGCAGGTCTGTGTTAGTGTGTTTTTGTGTCTGATTTCATGCTGGTGCATGTACCATATGTAGGAACCAGTGTGAAGATGCTGATTTTTTTGTGTAGCAAGTACCGTCAGGTTCGTTCTACTGACACATACTGACAGGATCCCTAATGGTGTTAAAGTAGCTTTGTACATGTATCTTTGATGTTGCAAGAGAAGCAACACCAGGGAAATAAAAGCAAGGGACGATGTGTCAGAACAAGTCGGAGTCATATCTGAAGCTTGTTATAAATACATTATTCTGGTCGTCTGAGGCTTTAAATGGTCAGCTAGTGTGTCTGCATTCATGTGAATCCATGTGTGCATGTGCTCTTGTCTGTTATTGCATTTTAATGTACACAAAGGGACCGTGCCTGGCACCACGGCCTGGTCCCTTTTCCATCAGCTCAGTCGGGCTCGGCCTGCCTACGGCTGGTTCTCACACGCAGCCACGCCTGGCCTGTGTCCAACCGTATACACAGCCAGCTGGCTTGGTCTATCTACCAGGTCAAACATGGCTTCAGTGTGTGTGTGTTGTGACTTGCTCTCTTACTTTATTTATTCTACAAAAAGAAAAGTGAACCAATCATTTGTGCAATTTATTTGTGCAAATTATATTTATTACTTCTTTAAAATGAAGTAAGTGCTCTGCTGGTCATTTTAGGACTGTCCTCCTGAAAGTGTTACAGTTTCATGGCTTGTTGTTGAGAAAATGACAAAATCGAGAAGACACATGTAGCAGTGAATCAGAAGGAAGAGGAGTTAGTTTTATTAACAATACATGACATGACTGCTTCAGTGTAGCAGGAATATACATTTTAAAAGGGGTTGTCTGGGAGATGATGAGATATGTATCGACGTGCCCCAAACAAAATGTTAAAGATAAATTTAGAAATTAAAATAAATAGTTTAAATTGTTGTTTCAGATTTCACTCTTCATGCATGATAAGTTAGATGTAATTAGTGATGTCATATGTTTGGTTGCAGCCAGAGGAGTGAGAGATATCAAGGTATCTTTTGTTTTGAATCTCCGGTTGTGTTTTCCTGTAGCCGTATCATCCTGCTTTTCACCATGAGCCTGTAACAGACTCCTGACTCTTCTCCCACCCCCTGTTGGGGATGCCTTGTCTCATTTACAGGTCATGATTACCTTGGTTTTTCCCTTTCTCCCTGACAGAAGCCTCCGTTGTTCTCGGATCCCAACTGTGTGTACTAAGGGAGGTTGCGTCTCCTGCCAGGCCAACCTGACATACAAGGAACAGTGGAGGCTCTTTGACAAACCAACAAATACTTAGCACCTCAGGACACAGCAGAGAAAAAAGTCACATAACCTTCGACAACCTTCTTGGACTTGATGAAATGCTCCATCACGTGACAAGACAAATGATATATGTATATAAAACCATAACTGGGTGTGATTGCATTATTGCAGCATCTGGGTGGATCATGCTGGGTAGAAAAGGGTAGAGAGAAGATTTGTGGTTGACGAGGTGCAGAGGTTTTACCTTGGTTATGGACCACAGCAGACCTTGCAGGACAATGGGGGGTTCCTATTTTAAGTAGGATCAAATGGGAAGTCTGGCTGGAAGGCATTTTCTCCATGTCAGTTCCTTAAAATATGCCCACACCCCCACAAGACTTAGAATAGAACAAGTAAACCACACATCCTCCCACAGTGTCACAGAATTAGACCGTATGTCTCCTTTTTAAAGAGTAACAGTAGACCTACTTCTACCTTCTTCCAGCCTCATTAGACCCAAGAAAACAAAGTCAAGTTGAAGGTTTTTAGAGGTTTTGATGGTTAAACATGTAGTCAGTAACACTTTCCATGGTGACCTCTTGCATTTCTAAACAAGGATAGCAGTTGTAACACATAATGTTTCTGATGCCTAAATTAGGTCAGGGCAGATGTATGCATTTGCTCCATTTGACCAAGATCCAAGGCTATAAAATTTTTATTCAGACTTTGGTGAATAAACATGTGTTACGAGGTGGCTTTGTCAGTGTCTTGACCTGATTTCTGAATTCCCTCTTCTCTGCATGATGCTAAAACGTCAGTGTACTTGTATCCAAAGATGGAAATCAAACAAAGTTAAGTTAGCTCTGCAGTGCACATGTGTAACACTGTCTTTCTGCATCTTTTCTTTGTTGATGATAATAGCTGCATTTGGAAAGATTATAATTACCATCTTCCATGATTGTGTTTTTAAGCAATAGTTTATGTTTGCAGAAAGTGACTGTGCATGAGAAATTATACGTATTCATTTGAAGGAATAATAAAGGGAACTGGATATAAATAATATCTGTGAGCAATCCTGCAGCAACAGCAGCAGTAGAAGTGATTGTAATGCACCACACACGAGCAAATGGAAGAACAAATGTCTGCACATCTTGCTCCTCTGTGCACGCTGCCACTTTTCTCCATTGTACCTTCTTTTTATTTATATAAGCAGCCTGTCTGCTACACCACGCTGCAGTCTTCATTGTGGATGCACATACTGTACTGGGCGACTATTGGTGTATATCTAGGTCATATGGCTGTCCATTAGTACTGTCGTCACTGGAGACAGGGGGTTAACGTGGTTGGGGGCACCGAGGAGAGGAGAGATGGAGAGATGGAAGGATGAGGGACTGTCTGGACTTAATCTGTGTCATCATATTAGGAACAGCTGGCTCGATGCTGCCTGTCAGTACTGGAAGGCTCTTATACTCTAATGTACAAGCTGAGCACATACTGCAGTGCTCACGTATAGACACTAACAGAGACAAAGGGTTTTTTTAGTTTTAGTCCAGGCCACATTTGTGTGCGGCTGTCACTTACTGTAGTTTTCTTTTTTTCTTTTAGGCATATTGTTCATCTGAATTTCTGACAGTGTGTATTGTTTATGAATCAACACTGATTTTCCATAACAGCTTTTTTTTTTGTTTTCCCAGAGGACGGAGGGTGATCCACCAACATGTAGGGTGTCTCAGTTTCTAATTTAAAATTACTGGAAGTGATAAAAAAACAAAAAAAACAGTCCACACTTGGTCAGCCTCGTTCCTCTTTTAGCTGCTTAATGGCACTCCAGCAGTGGACAAACTAAGTGTGGTTACTTACCGTATTTTCCCGACTGTTGAGCGCTCCTGTCTATAAGCCGCTATTGAATTTATTCGAACAGTTTCATGTCGTCCACTCTGACCGGGTCTGACGTGACAAGGCTAAATGTATCTAGCTTGTAAAAAGCTAACGAGCTTTGTGCCACTGATACATAAGCCACACCGGTGTTTAAGCTGCAGGGCTCAAAGCGTAGGAAAAAAGTAGCAGCTTATAGTCTGGAAAATACGGTAATATAGTCAAACATTTTTTCTGTTTTTATCATTTTCAGTGGCATGTCGGTTACATCGATCGACCACGCTAAGCTGCTCATAGATGTGAATATGAGTGTGAATGAAAACCTTTCTGTAAACTCTGGGATTGACTAGTGACAGGTGTCTCAGCTGGGATAGGTTGACGCCAACCATCCCACAAATGGGTATAGCTTATAGATGGATGAACAGACAACATATGTATTGTGTGATAAATTTGGAAATCAGCAGTGAGAGAGTTGCAGATGATGAGAGTTTCCCGTTACAGACCACCCAGCTGTAGAGGAAGGTTTTCTTTGACCTGAAACATGAGACTGTTGCGTCCACATTTAACTACCTGGATTGTCTTTTAAAAAACATAATTGTGGTTTAAATATTGTACAGCATAGTGTGGAGTCGTTGTGCAAAAAAACAAGCTCCCCACTCATATTCCCCACTGCTTCAGTGTGCTGTGTGAGTGTACTTCATCAGCTGATTGAACTGATTAGTGACTTTGAGTAGGATTCCCAGTATATATTAGGTTATGTTGAAATTGTTGGCTACAAAGTGTCTAACCTGAATTTATGCAGCATGATGCAAACTGAGATTTCATCAGCTCAAACTCATGTGACCCTGAAAGAGATTTATACTCGTCAGATCAGTCGAGCATATTAAAAATCTACAGGTTAGAACATGTCGGTCCCCCACCACCACCACCACCTTCACAGTTGGTGTAATGATTACTAAAAACAAACAGGCCCCATGTGACAGCAAGTGAAGTGCTTTCACCTCGACAAGGTAACTGCGGGTCAGACTCCTGTGTTGTTTGTTTGTTTGTTTTTAATATGTCCTCCTCCTCATAGTTTAAGGTTAATGTAAGACACAGGAATCTGTGTTATTGACTGACCCACTGCTGTCACTTTACTGTTATCTGTTCCACAAGATGTTTATATCACTGGGTAAATATTAACTTTGCACGTTTTGCACGGTTGTGGTGGTCAAGGTGATGTTAGCACAGCCTGGTAAACTGTACACATGGGTTATGTTTGATTATTAATGGAAGGTCAGTCAGAGGGGAGAATGATTACTCAGAACAACTTAGAACAAAACACTCCTCAGATTTCTCCTCAGATAGAATCACACACACTTTCCCCTTTGTTGCTGATATCTGTACCACTGGAAACAACACTGAAATATCTGAATGACCCTGTGCTCTTGATATTATGTTTCACCTGTACTGTTTCATACACTGTTTCTCCTTCTTCTGTAGATACACTCCATGTGTTTATTTTATTTTGAATATGCGCAGTATCTTAATAGATAGAAAATATTATTATATTCTAGATTAAATGTTTGCGATGGAAAGTAGCAAAACAGACACTGGCTGATAGAAAGTTTTAATTCAAACACTGCCCTGCTGCTATGTTAAGTGTTTGATCCTCATTAACCAGAACACTGTGTTCATGCACCTGGTGAAGACTCACCCGTGTCTGTGTTGTGCATTATCTGTAACCTTCAGTCCAACCTTCATGTGATAGTCCAGGTGTTGGAGATGACAGTGGAGCTCAGCATTGTTTTTCTCAGTCCAACTCTCTGTTTCATTTCTTACTCACATATTCGTTCATCACTTCCTGTGTGTAGCTAAATTCAACACCTCATTGGCCCTGATTGGACTTCCTTTTAAAATGCGTCTCTGGGGTGATTGGGTCACAAGTGGACAGCTGAGACGCATCTGTGTTTACACCTGTATTTAACATATGTCCCCAAACTGTGGAGATGCATCATTAGCGTTTACTTTACAAAAGATATGTGGTCACATGTGTCCCAGACCACCTCGTGTGGTTTGAGTGATAGGATCTCAATGCGTCTTGGTGATCTGATCATCCGAGACGCATCTTAAAACCAAGTGTAAACAGCCTTAACATCTCCTTGGAGGAATTTCTGTATCCCTTTTACAAAAAAAAAAAAAAAGGTGTGGGATTGTTGCTTTCTACTCCAGGGTGGCCGCTCAGAACAGCTGGTAACACTTTTGATTTCCGCTGTGATCAGACAGCAACGTCTTAATTAGTTCAGAGTGATTATGTGATTATACCCTAGTCCTTGTTGGAACCTCCAGAAGGCTGAGGGGACATAATCAGTTTTTGGGTTTAGTACAGTATTAATATGGCTGCACATATGCACATATAGACATTTACAAACAAAGATGAAGCTTCTATAGTAAGACTGTCACTTCTGCATTTATTCAGTGTATTTATGTTTGTACATTTTTAAGTAATAAACAAACTATTTTTCCACCACTAGTGCTCGCAGGGGTTAGTTGGAGAGGAGCATTTTATCTCTCCTTTGGCACAACATCATGTGCATTTGTAATCCTCAAGTCTGTAGCAGCATGGCAGGCACACACACACACACAGGTCACGTATGCATAACCACACACTCATACAATTACGTCATTCAACAGGCACTCACAAACACTACTGGCATGTCTTTGGTATATACTCAACTGACAGCACCACTCAATACAAACACATTAAGTATGCGAGGATGCCACACCCATGCTCAGTCTGCTCTGCCTAATGTGCTCGTACTCCCCCCCCCAACTAATCCCACCCTGCAGCTGTGAGACCCAGCTGTGATTGGTCTGTCCCGTCAGTCTACATGTCTGCCCACATGCAGACCTGACTTAGGGCCTGTACTGTAAGTGGTATTAATTCTGTGTGTGTGTGTCCGTCTGGCTTGGCAGCCCATTGTGTTTATTGTTGTGTAATGCTGAAGCTTCAAGCTCTTTTCCATGCAGCCTGCACCCCACTCAGGGATCCGCACTGTACTACACATACACGCGTGCACTGCAGCAGTGGAAAGCTATTTTTAGACCTGCCCCACACGGACAAATAAGGCTCCAATTAAACGCACCTTTCCTCTTCCATATTGTTGCCATTCATTGGTGCCTCTTTGAAAAGGACAAGAAAGCAAAGGGCAGGAAGAGGGGAAAAAAAGAATGGGAGAGATTTTTCAATAAGAAATGAGTGGGGAGTCAGGAGGTTGACAAAATGAGTCACAGAGGCAGTAGACAACAGGGGGAAGCAGGGAGTGGTGTGGCCAGTACACAGATGTGAGCGTACTTTTTAATATGCACGAGTGTAGCTGTAGAGGGAGAGTACGCTTTGTTAACAGATAAACTTCCTCCAGTTCCCAGTGAACTGTGTCAGCAGTGCCTGTATGTACACTTTGACATACTGCACTTGCCTGGGTGTAATCACAGCGCAGTGATGTGGGAGAGTCAGAGGATGAATCGGTCTGTGCAAACATTCTGTGAATGAATTTTATGTAACACCGCTGTTCTTGGATGTGGTAATTGAGGACTTGTAGGCGAGACTGCTTCTTGTAGGCTGGGAGTCAGAGGGTCTCGTCTACTTGTGTGTGTTTGCGCACTGAGAGAAAATGAATGGGATTATATTGATCTAAGCGGAGCACAGTGTGTCCATCCAGACAGACCCAGGTGGTAGCAGCCACGCTCCATTAACCTCAGTGTTTTACCATCAGCTCTGATTTGCCGTGATCGGCTCGACACCCGTCTGAGCGAGCGCAACGATCTGTCTGGAAACAGCTGTGACCCTCGGCCGTTGTTAATAACATGCTATGAATAGTTTGCAACTCATCAATAGTTCCAGTGGAAACAGAGTTGCATACAGTATACGTGCACCCATATGGTTTTTTGTGTGGGCGCGGTGGCCTAAAAATATGACTCATCCACTCACTGCTGTAAATTAACAACAGCACAATAACAACATGAAGCTGCGGAGCCACAGCTTGATCCTGTCCTCATCTGCGGTGGCTGCATTAGTCCTCTTCGGTGAGATGTGCAGCTCATTAGTAGATGGGCTCCTCGTGGATTTCAAGACTAAAGGACTAACTTTTTTTTTTTTTTTGGCGAGGTTGAAGCAATTTGGATGATGGAGGAGTGTTGGTAGTGACGGTCGGGGTTGTTTTGGACAGACTGAACTTGTTGGGAGCTCTGTCTGTCATATACTGTGACAGTGTGCAGTCTGAAGTGCTTGTCACTGCCATGCACAGTGCCATTATGTAGACAGGCTGACATGTCCTTGTACAGTAGGTCTTTGTTAGTGTCGGAGAGGAGTGAAATGGTGGGGGGGTGTTGAGACAGATAGATGTACACAGAGAGCTGGAGTGAGTATGGAGTTTCAGAGCTAAGAGTCAGTGACACAGGGAGAGACAACAAGAAAGATCAGACTCAAAAGAACAAGAGGTACCGAGACAGGATGAATCACTTGAACTGTTTGTAAATTCTAATATTAGATGAACAAACACATGCAGCCACAGTTTTGGTAACATTTTGTTCTAATCACAATTTTCTTCTCTTTCCTCTTCCTTCCTCCTTTCTTGTGCTTTTCCCCCGCTGCAGAGGACGAGCAGGTTGTCAGGATGAAGGAGGAGAATTTGTTCCATCGGAGGTTTTCTCTGTGCCCCAGCGCCACCCCGCCCAAGATTGACCCCCGCACCCTCACCCGGAACCTGTCCTATGGAGGAGACAACGACCTCTACAACCTCAGTCCAGGTAAAGGGCCGAGAGGTCAAAACTGGCACGAGGAAAATGAATATGACAGAACAGTGCAATGTTAGTGACGTGTGCTGTTGGATTCCAGTGTCTGTGCTGTACTGTACTAATTAAATGTACTTCAACCAACCTTAGCTGCTGCTTATTAGCTGCTTTGGCGGCCGCCATGCTTTAATTGTCTGTCAGCAGGTTTATTCACTGAGTTCATTTGTACGTGACTGTGTGTTGTGGGTTCCCACCAGGCAGTGAGACAGACAGGAACGGTCTCTCCATGCTGAGTAATGAACTTAGTCCTGCCCAATCACCAGGCAGCAAGGTAAGAACACAGCTCCTGATTGGGCAGCTCGTTATAAATGATTCATTAGGAGAGCACACAATGTTTCTTTTTGTATTCTGTGATTATATATTTTCTTCTGATTGCTCATAGTATCAGCCTAAATATTCTTAAATACACAATTGGTGAGGCCTGTGAATGAAAATCAGATTTAATAAAACAGCACCAACAAAACAGGAATAAATAACATTTTTGAGTCTGGAGACTTCAGTAATAAAGTGAATTCATATCAAATCTGAATTTAAAATGTCAGGGCCGTGGTGGGAACTGTGTCTTTAGGACCACAAGCCATTTATTTGGCCACCCAGACCTATTTTGTCCTGGTGCTGCTTGTGTTGTATTAGTCCTAACAATGTGTCTCCGTCCTTCAGTGATACAAATTAGGAATGGTCAATAAATGTTTCCAATGGCAACCGGGTAATGTCATCTTGTCTCGTCCCCTCTCCCCCGTGTCGCTTCGCCTCGCTCAGTATTGCCTATTTATATGTGGAATAATTCACATGCGCAGCTGCATCTCTGGCCCTCTGCCCTTCCCTCCATCCCAAAAGCCCTTATGGGACAATTGGAGACTGAGAGCAGCTTTACCCGCGCATGTTGTCATTTATATTGGGTTGTAGCTGTGTACTACGCTTTAAGAATGGCTTTTTTTTTAAATACACATAGATGTTTAAATGCCCATGTGGGCTCATTAGATAATATTGAGAGTCATGCATAGCACAATAAAATGAGAAGATAACTTACCATTGTGATTCTAACCTCTGTTTACTGATCAGTGGAGCGCATCACTCACAACGCTTTGTGCCCTTTGCTGTTAAAGCAGGGAAGTTGGTGGTTTTGTGGTCACAATGAAAATGCCATCAGACACACACTCTGTGAAAGCAATGAGACATTGTGCTCGCTGTAATTGCTGTCAATCCAGTTATTTAACTCTTGTGGCAGTACATCACTTCCTTTCAAATCATCATTAATGAGGCAATTCTTTTTTTTAATTTACAAACAATAGAAAGTTTGATGAGCAGTATTCATTTGTATAAACTAAGATAAATTACATGATAATTAACAATGTGTTTCTGTAGTTTAAGTGTCTTTTCTCCTCATCCTCACTCATCATCTCCTCTCCTCACTCCCACCTCCAGTCTGAGTCCAGGATGTTTAATGGTGTGGAGAAGGACTGCCCCTCCCCCACAGAGAAGCTGGCTCGGAAGGAGTCTCTCAAGGTACAAGTCACTTTCTGGCTTTAGACAACTGGGAGAAATGTTGAGCTTTATTGTGCAGTGTCTTTCCTCATAAAGTGAGTACACAAGCCATTTGGGGACATTTGGAAATGTTTTATTATATTTTAAATGTGTACTCGTGTGGTAAGTGGTTCAGGTGAGTGCTAGTATTAGTTTGACTCTGCTTCCACCTAGTGTTAGCACTGTCAAAGATCGATGACTCATTTTTATTTTTTTTTCTGGTCTAACAGGTCCAAAAGCAGAATTACAGGCAAGAGAAGAAACGGGCAACTAAAGAACTGTTCAGTGCACTCAAGGACCCCAGTGTTGTCATCATGGCCAACTGGCTGAAGGTGCGAGAATGTTGACAATGTTGTTTATTACACACAGCTGTCACATAAACATCCAGAATAATGATATCTTTGTTGTCACAACAACAACATGAACTGACATTTACACTCGTTGCTAATCATCCTAGATGTAATTAGCAAACCACTGTAAGAAATTATTGTGTGACACTGGAACAGCACTACAGTTTATAAAATGTTTATGTGTAAATCCTGGTTTCAAAATATAAAACCAGCATGTTAGACCTCAAACTACATGTATTTTTTATACTGTTCAACAATGAAACTAATTCCCCTCTCGGCCTTTGTTCATCTTTAGATCCGTGGCTCTTTAAAGAGCTGGACCAAGCTGTGGTGTGCCCTGAAGCCCGGAGTTCTTCTGATCTATAAGACCCCCAAAACAGATCACTGGGTGGGAACCATTCTGCTCAGTGCATGCAAGCTGATTGAGAGACCCTCCAAGAAGGACGGCTTCTGCTTCAAGCTCTACCACCCACTGGACAAATCAATCTGGGCTGTCAAGGTCAGACGTGTGTGTTGACTCACTGACACATTGTCATAAACCTGCTGAGAAAGTATGAGCAACAAAACCCTATTGGTCATTCTGGGACTGACTCAACACCAGGATAGTTTTATATTTTGTATAATTAGATGTCTGATAAAGTCTGATTCCTTGAAACAGGTTTTGGTACAAACAAAATCACTTGTATGTAGCATTAGAAGAAATCTGACTTGAGTGCCCCCTAGTGGTAGTGTTAAAAAAGGCACTGTGGCTGATAATGCAGATTAAAATGAATGAACAGGTTTTAAATTGATAGCCACACATTCGTTGCCTTGACTCAGAGCTGCTTGGAGCTGAATGACTGAGAATCTTCACAGATAGACATGCCTGCAGTGGTCTCAGCACTAAGGCTGTAAAACCCAAAGGAAGCTTTGTGAATGTAAATGCTAGTGTTTACTTAGAGTCTACTTATACTGCAAAATACTGTTTTGTTGTGCATATTGATGCTTCGTTTTGCCAGTAGTAAGTTTTTTTTTCTTTCTTTCTTTCTTTTCACCAATAGTTTTCATTCTTAAGCAGTAATTATCCGACTAAGTGCTGCATTATGCTTGTGGCCCTTGAGAGAGCTGTTTGTTTCTGTTGGTACAACATAAATACACAACATGAAGCCTGAGTCACTGTCTGATCCATATGCTCAGGGTCCCAAAGGAGAGAATGTTGGCTCCATCACGCAGCCTCTTCCCAGCAACTACCTGATTTTCAGAGCTGCATCAGAGTCTGACGGTGAGCCTTATATGCGATTGTTTCAGTTGCAGATGTACATTCCTGCTGCTTTTTTTTTTTTCTGTATTTTTATAAAACTTTTCGAAGGCACTCTCCTTCCTGTCTCTAAAATTTTCCTGTCCTCCAGGGCGGTGCTGGATGGATGCCCTGGAGCTAGCTCTCAGCTGCTCCAGTCTCTACAAGCTGACAGCCAAAAGTGGGAAAGAAGGAGATATCAGCACATCTTCAGAGTCCTCCCATATACTTCACCTGCTGCAGTCTACTGTGCTCACCGATACAGAGCTGCTACAGTAAGTATACACGGAAAACTGCAGAAACATAAATGATTGAGTGTGCAATGAATACTGTTGCATGAGGCGTTCACAGCCTCCACAGAACCTCTTCCAACAGAAGGTCGAACAGAATTTCCATCATAATCAACCTTGTGATTTTTCTTGCACAGATATGACCTGTGAGTCTGTTGCTTTAAGCTTAGTGTTGCAATCCATACAAAAAACATTACAGTGGCTAATGCGTTCTGCTGTCGTGCTCTTTTGTTTGTCTGCCATGTTTGGATAAGTCTGTTAGTGCATGTGTGCAGCTGCCTGCAACTTGTTGTATGCTTCCACCACCTGCAGGGATAGTAAAGGTCACATGTCTCTGAGGCTGTGCTTTTCTTGCTTTTTCCTGCTCATTGGTGCTTGATGAGCTGTGAGACTTTCCTGTGCAATGAGTTTGTGACTTTCTCCTAATCAGCTTCTCAACAGTTCAACATCAGAGCTGGAAAATGTCTGGTAGTCACCTTTGTGGCTTTGAAAATGTGTATGTATTGATAGTTATTATATCATGGTACATTGCAGTGCAGAAAAGCTTTTTTTTTTTTTTTTTTTTTTTTTTTTTTTAACGTTTCACC